>CM060950.1:77630515-77680839 GCA_030765055.1 Mantis religiosa | reverse complement strand
CTAGAAAATACCTCTAACAGATACTGAATTTCAACACAGATTTTGATACTTAACATATCTTTTTAGTTATTGCTGTCTAAGGGAAACCCAGATACGCGTTTTTCTAAAAGTTTCTCCTTTAGTATGTGGATTCGTGCACCTTAAACTTGCATCTTCATTAAAATCTGGGTGTGAATAATTGTGTGGAACGCAGAATTTCACTTAATGATTGCTATAGCTACATAAGTAGTGCACCACCATTATACTCGCAAAAATCAAACTAAACGCTGGAACTTTGGTCTGTGGTGCAAAATAATGCATGTATGTGCTCCAAATACCTTTAATCTTTACACAATGCAACATCCCATATATCACGAAAGACTTTTTCACAAGAAGAGACCATTGATCGAATAACATGCAATCGAACTGATTTAATGGTTTGATGAAACATATTTAATAATTCCTTTCTGCAGGATTCCATATCCCTGTATACGGACAAGTTCATTACTATCCCTCAAAAACAAAGCAATGGCAAGGTATATCGACGTGTTATTATTCCCTATTTCAAAGTATAGAACAATATGATAATGAGCTATAATTGCACAAATTATATGTGCTGGAACCATTGTGGAGTGGTTTGCAACAATTTTCGAAGTTAATTTGGGGCTTCTTTGTTTAATGATTAGTATTTTTATTAGAGCAACCACCAAACTGAACAGTTTGTCGTAAAAACATGTTGGCTTATATTTCAAATTTTATATTGTAACTTATTTAAAGCAAATATATTCATGATAAAATGGATAAAAAAATTAAATTTTTTAAAACTATCACTTGCTTTGTATTATACTAACAATGACCAAAACAAAATATTTATCCATTATAACACACAAAAGTATTTACATTTATTTAAAATCTAGTACTAGACAAATAAACCCACGGTATGTAGAAATGCAAAGCATGAAAGTCATGCACAGTGGAGTGGAACTCTTCCAATTTCTGAAAATTATTCCACTGCAATCAGCAACGGCATGCCAGTTGCTTTGTTTCCCTTATTTAACCACTTTAAATTTAAATTACTCTTTATAAATTTGAGCCCGCCTCGGTAGTGTGGTGGTAGCATGTCTGCCTCACGTCCAAGCGGTCCCGAGTTCAAATCTCGGTCAGGGTGGGTTACCTGGATAAGGTTTTTCCGGGGTTTTCCCTTCACCTGAAAGACGAAAGTCGGGTAGCTCTAAGCTCCATGGACACTGGGCTCATTGAGCACCATTTCACCCATTTCATTCATCGTCCGATATGACGTAACGTTGGAGGATGTAAATTACAAAAAAAAAGTATACATTTGAAATGTTCTCTAGAAGTAGCAGCTATAAATTGCATTTATTTAACTGTATCAATAGCTTCACTTTAATGAAATATAACATATATTGGTAATGTTGTAATGTTCAAGCAATTATTCAAAATGATAGAAAAGAAAAAAGGAAAACTTTCTCTTCTGAAAACCCGCTTGCCTTATGAGTAGAATATAGGGACTAACCAAACAGAGCTCTTAGTCCGAGCGAAAACATGCCTTGAGAATGAACGATGTCATATATTCTCATGTAATTGATAAAATAGTGACATTATTGCTGCGAGATGAGAGTCCAGAGCCAAATAGCCCCGACATGTTAGAAGCTAATAATCAAGCTTGTCGAGCAAATGTGGTGACTGAAAACGTCTGTCAATTGCAGTGCTGTATTGCCATGATGCAGAGTAGAAGACAGCATGACCCTCAGCATGAATGAATCAAAAATTAATGGCTCCTGACGATATACCCAGTACCATTTTCAGGATGTGTGCTGAGAATTTTTTTTAATTTACGTCCTCCGACGTTAAGTCACATCCGACGATGACTGGAATGGGTGAAATGGCCCTCTAATAAACCCAGGGTCCATAGAGCTTAGAGGTACCCAGCATTCGTCTTTCAACATAAGGAAAAAAACCGGAAAAGGCCTTATCCAGGTAACTCATCCTGACCGAGATTCGAACTTGGGACCTCCTGAAAGTGAGATAGACATGCCACCATCTACGCTACCGAGGCGAGCAACAGAACGTCATGAAGTGTTGCTCAACCCTAGGGCAGTAAAAGGACGAACCCTTTCCTCAAGCAGGTATACCGTTTAATGAATTCCGAAATAACAGCACAACATGTTGTTACATGCAGATCACCAATGGACTGTACAGCAAAGTTTCTCGGGCAAAACATCACTCCTAGTTCTGCGGTACACCCTCACATCCCATATAAATGAAGCGTGCATTTAATTTTAGTTAATTGATGGAAATTAATCATTTCTCCACACTAGCCGTCTATAGGCTAAGATATTTGATGGATTTGATGCATTTAATTGTTGCAGAATTAGCCGACTTATCATAACAAATTGTTCTTGATATTAATCGACACTAGATGGAAGACAACTTCCTATGTAGAATTGTCCCTATAGACGAAACTTAGGTCCAGCCATGTATATCCATTTAAACAGATGGTAGCATCCAGGGCATACAATTGAAAAATTGGGTGGTGAAATCATCGTTTGCATAAATGTATCAGTAGTATACTTGTATCCTCGACAGATAATCAGAGCATTCTATTATTGCTGACTGCCATCTCACCGTCAGGAGAAAACGATATTTGCTGCAAATTACTCCCACCATCTTTCATGACAGTGCAACTCTGCAACAAAATTTCCTACCCAACTGCTTATGGGAGGTAATCGAGCAATCTCCTTCTCCCGATGGGTCCAAGCAATTGCGATATATCTGCAAAAGCGAACGGATACTTCGCAGGAAGTACATGCTGTCATAAGAAAATCACCATCCGTACCATAGAGCGATCACTGCAGGACATCGACAGAGATGGACGTACTGAGGATGTACGATGTCATCCACGAGTTTCGCAGAGGGTTCCAGACATGATAAAAGGTGCACTGAAGCAATGTAACCGGCCTTTTCATCGCGAATTAAGAAAGACACTATGAACAAGTTACAGCGTTGCCAATGTTTCATTACTCATTTCTCATATGTCAGTTATAGAATTATGATAGAAAAGCACAGTTTTCCTTTCTGTGTTACTTGCCAAAGTTTCAGTGGACTCTAACCGTGTGTAATACATGATTCGTTAAATAATGTATTTTATTTAGACCCCCGTCCCATAAGAATATATGAAAAACTAGTTATCAACTGCATCAAAGAGCAATTGAAAGATCATCGGTTCTTGGAGTTGTATGACATTTATTCTGTACATTTTCCAGTTGTACTACCCAATTTTTTACTGAAACCAAATACAGTACCTTCAAAACACTGTGGTAACCCGTCCCATGGTCTCTCTCTCTCTCTCTCTCTCTCTCTCTCTCTCTCTCTCTCTCTCTCTCTCTCTCCTCTCTCTCATCTCTCTCTCTCTCTCTCTCTCTCTCTCTCTCTCTCTCTCTCTCTCTCTCTCTCTCTCTCTCTCTCTCTCTCTCTCTCTCTCTCTCTCCACTGCGTGAGAGAACTGAGAGTCACTGGGAAAACTGTACCATCACAGATGCACTAAAATCCTTGCATAAGAGGAGATAAAGTAATGTTGACCTTCTTCTCCAAAAGAGACAGCATATCCGTAAACATGTTTTCAGTTATCCGGATAAGCTTATTTTATTATTTTAGTTAATTGATGGAAATTAATCATTTCTCCACACTAGCCGTATATAGGCTAAGATATTTTGATGGATAGAGTCAACATGAAAAATTCAATGCCATGGCCGGATTTGAACCACGGATCTACTGGTTTCCGTCCAGTCGCTCTTAACCTTTGAGCTACCATGGTCAACGTGCCTTCCTGACATTAAATTCTCCAGTTGACTCATATTTCCCCGGTAGACCACTAGGGGCTCTCGCATCCGAGATACACCGTTCGTGGCGACTTACTATTGTAAGTACTTAAGTCCCAGGCTTCATCATTTAACTCTTATTATTTTAGTTAATTGATGGAAATTAATCATTTCTCCACACTAGCCGTATATAGGCTAAGATATTTTGATGGATAGAGTCAACATGAAAAATTCAATGCCATGGCCGGGATTTGAACCACGGATCTACTGGTTTCCGTCCAGTCGCTCTTAACCTTTGAGCTACCATGGTCAACGTGCCTTCCTGACATTAAATTCTCCAGTTGACTCATATTTCCCCGGTAGACCACTAGGGGCTCTCGCATCCGAGATACACCGTTCGTGGCGACTTACTATTGTAAGTACTTAAGTCCCAGGCTTCATCATTTAACTCTTATTATTTTAGTTAATTGATGGAAATTAATCATTTCTCCACACTAGCCGTATATAGGCTAAGATATTTTGATGGATAGAGTCAACATGAAAAATTCAATGCCATGGCCGGGATTTGAACCACGGATCTACTGGTTTCCGTCCAGTCGCTCTTAACCTTTGAGCTACCATGGTCAACGTGCCTTCCTGACATTAAATTCTCCAGTTGACTCATATTTCCCCGGTAGACCACTAGGGGCTCTCGCATCCGAGATACACCGTTCGTGGCGACTTACTATTGTAAGTACTTAAGTCCCAGGCTTCATCATTTAACTCTTATTATTTTAGTTAATTGATGGAAATTAATCATTTCTCCACACTAGCCGTATATAGGCTAAGATATTTTGATGGATAGAGTCAACATGAAAAATTCAATGCCATGGCCGGGATTTGAACCACGGATCTACTGGTTTCCGTCCAGTCGCTCTTAACCTTTGAGCTACCATGGTCAACGTGCCTTCCTGACATTAAATTCTCCAGTTGACTCATATTTCCCCGGTAGACCACTAGGGGCTCTCGCATCCGAGATACACCGTTCGTGGCGACTTACTATTGTAAGTACTTAAGTCCCAGGCTTCATCATTTAACTCTTATTATTTTAGTTAATTGATGGAAATTAATCATTTCTCCACACTAGCCGTATATAGGCTAAGATATTTTGATGGATAGAGTCAACATGAAAAATTCAATGCCATGGCCGGGATTTGAACCACGGATCTACTGGTTTCCGTCCAGTCGCTCTTAACCTTTGAGCTACCATGGTCAACGTGCCTTCCTGACATTAAATTCTCCAGTTGACTCATATTTCCCCGGTAGACCACTAGGGGCTCTCGCATCCGAGATACACCGTTCGTGGCGACTTACTATTGTAAGTACTTAAGTCCCAGGCTTCATCATTTAACTCTTATTATTTTAGTTAATTGATGGAAATTAATCATTTCTCCACACTAGCCGTATATAGGCTAAGATATTTTGATGGATAGAGTCAACATGAAAAATTCAATGCCATGGCCGGGATTTGAACCACGGATCTACTGGTTTCCGTCCAGTCGCTCTTAACCTTTGAGCTACCATGGTCAACGTGCCTTCCTGACATTAAATTCTCCAGTTGACTCATATTTCCCCGGTAGACCACTAGGGGCTCTCGCATCCGAGATACACCGTTCGTGGCGACTTACTATTGTAAGTACTTAAGTCCCAGTTTTCATCATTTAACTCTTATTATTTTAGTTAATTGATGGAAATTAATCATTTCTCCACACTAGCCGTATATAGGCTAAGATATTTTGATGGATAGAGTCAACATGAAAAATTCAATGCCATGGCCGGGATTTGAACCACGGATCTACTGGTTTCCGTCCAGTCGCTCTTAACCTTTGAGCTACCATGGTCAACGTGCCTTCCTGACATTAAATTCTCCAGTTGACTCATATTTCCCCGGTAGACCACTAGGGGCTCTCGCATCCGAGATACACCGTTCGTGGCGACTTACTATTGTAAGTACTTAAGTCCCAGGCTTCATCATTTAACTCTTATTATTTTAGTTAATTGATGGAAATTAATCATTTCTCCACACTAGCCGTATATAGGCTAAGATATTTTGATGGATAGAGTCAACATGAAAAATTCAATGCCATGGCCGGGATTTGAACCACGGATCTACTGGTTTCCGTCCAGTCGCTCTTAACCTTTGAGCTACCATGGTCAACGTGCCTTCCTGACATTAAATTCTCCAGTTGACTCATATTTCCCCGGTAGACCACTAGGGGCTCTCGCATCCGAGATACACCGTTCGTGGCGACTTACTATTGTAAGTACTTAAGTCCCAGGCTTCATCATTTAACTCTTATTATTTTAGTTAATTGATGGAAATTAATCATTTCTCCACACTAGCCGTATATAGGCTAAGATATTTTGATGGATAGAGTCAACATGAAAAATTCAATGCCATGGCCGGGATTTGAACCACGGATCTACTGGTTTCCGTCCAGTCGCTCTTAACCTTTGAGCTACCATGGTCAACGTGCCTTCCTGACATTAAATTCTCCAGTTGACTCATATTTCCCCGGTAGACCACTAGGGGCTCTCGCATCCGAGATACACCGTTCGTGGCGACTTACTATTGTAAGTACTTAAGTCCCAGGCTTCATCATTTAACTCTTATTATTTTAGTTAATTGATGGAAATTAATCATTTCTCCACACTAGCCGTATATAGGCAGTAGATCCGTGGTTCAAATCCCGGCCATGGCATTGAATTTTTCATGTTGACTCTATCCATCAAAATATCTTAGCCTATATACGGCTAGTGTGGAGAAATGATTAATTTCCATCAATTAACTAAAATAATAAGAGTTAAATGATGAAGCCTGGGACTTAAGTACTTACAATAGTAAGTCGCCACGAACGGTGTATCTCGGATGCGAGAGCCCCTAGTGGTCTACCGGGGAAATATGAGTCAACTGGAGAATTTAATGTCAGGAAGGCACGTTGACCATGGTAGCTCAAAGGTTAAGAGCGACTGGACGGAAACCAGTAGATCCGTGGTTCAAATCCCGGCCATGGCATTGAATTTTTCATGTTGACTCTATCCATCAAAATATCTTAGCCTATATACGGCTAGTGTGGAGAAATGATTAATTTCCATCAATTAACTAAAATAATAAGAGTTAAATGATGAAGCCTGGGACTTAAGTACTTACAATAGTAAGTCGCCACGAACGGTGTATCTCGGATGCGAGAGCCCCTAGTGGTCTACCGGGGAAATATGAGTCAACTGGAGAATTTAATGTCAGGAAGGCACGTTGACCATGGTAGCTCAAAGGTTAAGAGCGACTGGACGGAAACCAGTAGATCCGTGGTTCAAATCCCGGCCATGGCATTGAATTTTTCATGTTGACTCTATCCATCAAAATATCTTAGCCTATATACGGCTAGTGTGGAGAAATGATTAATTTCCATCAATTAACTAAAATAATAAGAGTTAAATGATGAAGCTTGGGACTTAAGTACTTACAATAGTAAGTCGCCACGAACGGTGTATCTCGGATGCGAGAGCCCCTAGTGGTCTACCGGGGAAATATGAGTCAACTGGAGAATTTAATGTCAGGAAGGCACGTTGACCATGGTAGCTCAAAGGTTAAGAGCGACTGGACGGAAACCAGTAGATCCGTGGTTCAAATCCCGGCCATGGCATTGAATTTTTCATGTTGACTCTATCCATCAAAATATCTTAGCCTATATACGGCTAGTGTGGAGAAATGATTAATTTCCATCAATTAACTAAAATAATAAGAGTTAAATGATGAAGCCTGGGACTTAAGTACTTACAATAGTAAGTCGCCACGAACGGTGTATCTCGGATGCGAGAGCCCCTAGTGGTCTACCGGGGAAATATGAGTCAACTGGAGAATTTAATGTCAGGAAGGCACGTTGACCATGGTAGCTCAAAGGTTAAGAGCGACTGGACGGAAACCAGTAGATCCGTGGTTCAAATCCCGGCCATGGCATTGAATTTTTCATGTTGACTCTATCCATCAAAATTATTTTATTATTTTTATGGGATAGTGTGCTTGAGTATTCAGTTCTCTGCAGCTGCCGAATTTAACAGCGAATCACTTTTTTTTAAATTCAAGCATTCTAATGACAAGTTTAGCTGTTTTACTGGTATTTCTTTTTTGAATATCTTGCCTTAGTTTAGTCGTTCAGTGAGGTTTAATGGAACACGCTAACCTCTGGTTGCGAAATGAAATTAACTGTGTAGTATTTAACGCCCGCTTTTACTACATACGGCACCGCAGGCGGTGACACTGATGATATGTAAGATGAAGATGAAGCACCGGTGGAATGAGATGGCGGGGGAAACCAGAAATCTCGGAGAAAGCCCACCACAGCGTTGTCCACCACAAATCTCACTTTACGGTCGCCTGGGATCGATTCGGGGCCACCCTGGTGAGAGCTAAGCGGTCTAATCACTGAGCCACGGCGCGGATTGTGGTTGAGGTCGGTGGTTCAAACATGACAGAAGGTAATGGACACTTTTTCGTGTGTGAAGAAATGTACAGCCAGTGCTAATTAAATTGAGGACAGTAAAAGAACCTCAGATCCAATAAAGGGGCCTCTGAGTAAAATTAAACGGTCTTTCATGCTCAATAAAGAGTACAACACTAAGTAACACAGAATTAAAGGATGTCCATAAATAAAACCAAATTTAAATGCAGGAGATTCAACTTGGCCCCTGGTTTGTAGAAAGAGAAAGAAATACGTACTCACGCTCTCTTTCTAACACGCCCCTCTTTTGTAGCCAGCCACACAGGGCAGACACATCAGTGGCGGATGATGCTTCTTCATCTGTTTGTTCTTCGTCCTACAAATTTGGTTTCTGTTCTCCTTCTTCTTTGTCAGAAATTTATAAATTTTCCTCATCTTCACCATCTGAATCATCTAAATTAATCTAAATTAATCTTCTAAATCAACCTGTTCACAAGCTCCCTGCCAATTTTGTTCGGAAACTTTACCTACTACACTATCAAACAACACTTTTACCTCACTAGGCTTATGACATGTTGTGTTTCGCCACATCATTTTTTTTTACCCGTGCCCATATAAGTTCTATAGCATTTAAATCACCAGATACGGAGGTAGACGTATTACAGCGTGGCCGTGCATTTGCGCTATGCGATCTATTTCCTAAATTTTGAGACCAAAATTTTTCAGCTTTATTGGTAAACTACAGCTTTGGTGGAATGCGAATCAAACTCAGTATTATTGTCACGGAGCCATGATTGTATTACTGATTTAAGTGATGATGATATCGGAGCACTGTTGATTTGAGCAGAATGATAAGATGCTTTGTCTATTACTATAGCACTATTGGGGAAATTTTGGGTAACAACTGATTAATAAAACAGTTTTAAAATATTTCACTATCCCCTTCTTCATGATAGTCTTTGCTTGGTTTTGATTTAAAACTGAGAAGAGCGTTGGGAATGAAACCTGTCGAACTCCCCGCTTGTAAGAAAACACCTATTTTCTATAAACGCCTTTGCCTTTTGGAATGCGTAGTGGAAATTCAAAATCGTCCTCTTCACTTTTCCATACTTTGTTTTCGTATGATTTATATTGATCCAGGTTTCATCTAAGTAAATAATAGTAGCACCGGAAGTCCCTAACTCTTTCATTTTTCTTAGAAACGCGAATCCTTCTGCAACGACGTCTGGCCGTTCCATCAGAAACTTTCCTCCGCGTGAGTTCCTTACAAATGTAAATTTAATTTGATGCAGTACTTTTGGCAAGCTCCATAAACTCAACTGACATTTTTTTAGAACTTTATTTATGTCTTCCAAGCTGGGCAGAAAATCAGTCCGATAGAGTGAATAAATAGATTATCCTATTGCAGCTGCACACAAAGAGTCCATTGCTGTTTTTGTGGCTTTTGCAAATGGAAGTTTTTACCAGAAGTCTCTATAAAATTACCACTTACTTGCACTTCATTTTGATCTTTAAGTATTCTTTTCACAGTACGAGATGAAACAGCTGTAGCTGCTGAAGTTCTTTGAATTACGCTCGACACAGATATAATTAGTTGGCTTTCCGCATTTTAGGTTCTCGCATTCGTCTGTAAAAGGTGTGTGAACCTTAAACACAATTTCCCTACCATCAGATCTTATCGTTTTCCCTTTCTTTACACGCCTCCTAGAACTATCGCAGACACTAGCACTATTCCCAGCAGTATGTTTAAATTAATTACAAAATTTTCAAATTCTAAAAACATTTTTCACGTTTCCAACACGATAACAACCGATACTTCACTTGCAACACCACTGATGCCTGCTTGTGCTAAACCTCATACCACAGCAGGTAGTTAGGGAACACAATAGCGCTTTAAAGGGGACTGACCATTTCAAGGAAAGAAACCCAGCGCCCGTGCTAGACAAGGATAGTGCTAAAAGTGCCAAGTTTAATCTCGTGCATTATAGGTACTTTGTGTAATTATTCACGTATTGTGATTTGCTTATTTATCTTAAATGTTCTTGTAAAGTACTGAATTACCTGCCTACATGTAATAGGGTACTAGAATGTGATATTTTCATTTTTCTTTATACCAAATAGTTCTATAGATGCCATTTGTTATAAAACTGATGGTAAAATTGAAATAAATGCCTTCATTCCTTATATAAGTATTCCAAATAACAGCTGTTTAAGTACCTTGTTTGTTTTAAGAAAGAAGTAAAAAATAGCCTTGCTTTACATTCTCCATCCGTGGTATAGGAAGGTATGAAGCCTACTGATTACAGGGTTAAAACAAGTGAAATGCGAGTGCGCTTTCCGAGAGAAGATGTAAACGAGGCACGCGCTCCGGATACTACCATGTCTGATACCCACAAATCAGAAACTAAAATTAAATGGAAGGTTTGCTATTAAAGTAACAACCAACAAGTATCAAACCAAAGTTTAATGAATATGAAATCGTAGAGAGGGACACGCACTGCGAGAATATTAGTAAATTGCAGTTGGTAACACAGGCATACTTCACACTGACCCTCAATTAACCGAGCAGCGAGCACAAGCTCAGTTATTACCAGAAGCAGGACCACAATTTAGCGGCTGCTTCTGGGCTTTATAACCCATTATCTCACCGCACATATAACTCTGGGATTCCAAGGAGTGGTAGTTTGCTTGTAGACTACATAGGACAACATATAGGAGGGACTGGCAACCTGTCATTGCTCCTAGCAATGGCCTACTGGTATTCAGACGTAAATATACGCGATATAAAAAAGCCGTTCCATGCAATAGCACTGCTTTCGGCAACAGAAGCAAGGATTATCTCCTGCGACGAGTTCATTCATTTCAAATAAATGGGAAGAAATGCAGATCTTCATTGGGCGTAACGCATTCAACTGTATATGATTCGTTTTCCAAACAAGTAGCTGTTCACATCAAAGCTATGACACGATCGAGATCTATTTTACTGTAACAGCACACGCTTGGCATTTTATTTGACCAAAATACAGGTTCTTCTCTTTGGAAAGTTACCTATAAAATAACTAGAGATTTTAAGATGTGCTAATTACAAATATGCCTAAACTGAGTTTTAAGTTATTAAAATTAGTGCACTGAAAGTAAAAAATTAATTTAGGAAAAAATAACCAAGCAGGGTGACGTAGATGGTAGTGCATTCATCAGGTCGTGCATTCGATCCCCGTGGAGGAACTTTCTTTCCCTTGGAATTTTGCGAGCTTTCCCCGAGCTATTGGACAAATACTGGAAGATTAATTATGTCCTTCGATTTTCTCGCTCGCCATTTCGTTCACCCTCATTCTGCTTAGCTGCTACAGGGATGTAAATGCGGAAACGAGTCTTGGCGTTACATGGCAGGGAAATAAGAGCTTTCTGTAAAACTTTGTCTTACGAACTGGGGGTTGTCTCTTCCGAGTGTGAAGTGTAGGCCTTAAAGAGAGGGAGCGGAGTCGGTGGTGCAAGGTGCCACTGTGGAATCTTTAATCAAAAACTGTAGGATCGTTCTTCTACTGTTGTGTCTTGTAGGTTTTTTTATTTAATTTTACGCCCTCCAACGTTAAGTGATATCGGACAGTGAATGAAATGGGTGAAATGATGCTCAAATGTGTCCAGGGTCCATGGAGCTTAGAGTTACCTGACATTCGTCTATCAGGTAGAAAATTAAATGGGTCAAAGAATAGTAACTACTTAACTTGATTATTAAGCTATATTGATCTGTGCTTCTTAAGTCGATGGATTTCCATTTTTAAGGCTGGTTTCATAGAGGATCTGAACTGAAATCCAGCATACGATTAAGCATGCTTCTCTCGGAGGAAATGGCCAAAGCTTCCTTAATTCTCCGCTCCCAATGTTATTTAGTATAATATTTAATAAACATCCTGATGATAGGAGAGATGCACACTACCGAAACGTCGATTTCTAATCGTCTTTTCACCTGGCTTGCTTCCTGAAAACAGCTTTAGCATCTTCGTCGCCAGGAAAGCTTCAGTTCTGATTTTAATCATAGATATATCTATATTATCTGTGTGCTCTTTAGGTTAACATTGGTAGATAGAATACTGATTATACGAAAGCCTGCCTAAGTATTAACTACTATTACTGTTGGAAAACGGATTCAGCTATAACAATCATTCAATACTGATTTTCAAATACTGATCAAATACTGATTTTCAAAACTTAATTTTTTAATGTTAAAGATTCATCCTAAGAAGTTATAGGATGAGGATCTAATTTAAAGTTTATCTTGCGACCATTTGCCCTAATGTGACCTTTAATTGGAGCTACATCCATAATGGAACTTAAAATGTTTTTTACCGTTTATCTCATTTTCATACATGTTCACCACTGTAAATCATTCCTCATGAGGCAAAAGTTTTTTTATTGTATTTTGAATCCAATTTTGAGGTGAATGTAGAGGTCTAATCAGAATTTCCTTCTTATCGGGCATGGTTTTGGATTTGCTATTCTAATAAATTAAAGCTGAAAATACAACAGTCTGCAGTTGTCTCTTGAATGCTTAAAATACGTAGTATTTACGGTGAGCATAAAGCACGTATTGAACAGAGAAGTTTAAGGAGCTGACGTAAGAATATATTAAGGCAAAGTTTTCATAATTAACTCCTTCTTAACTTGGAAATATAAAACGCTCCTGAGCCCTGAAGTTAGTCATATAGCTCCTAAAAGATTAATTAGAGCTTACTGTATATAAAAACTTACAAGATTTGTAAATTTTTCTGGAATTTCTTAGTTATAATTAATTTAAAATAAAAGTTATACATAATATTAAAAAATATCCTTTCTGGTTCTAATATTGATATTTAAAACATATTGTCCTGGTGTGAAATTACACGTTACAAATATAATGAAATATCCAACACATATATTACATTTCCTTGCCACATTTCATAATGTGTTTCTTTGTTATTGAAAATCTTTTAGAAAGGTGGCGTTGTTACACATTTTTCGCCGTAAGAATAATAATACTACACAGAAATTAAATTGGGAATGCAAGGTAAACTCTTTGGGAAATAATATGGCATATTTAAAAGGTTTTTATGGGACTTTCTAAATAATGGTTTAATTTTCGTTTAGTATTTTAGGGATAAATCAGTTGCGTAGGAATATTAATAAATATGTTTATGTTCAAAAAATGTTTCACATTTTGTCACGTTGACAAACTTCGTCTCAAAACTACCAGCTGAGGCTTTAATATTTTTAAAAACTGACTGCTTCAGAATCGAGTACCTTTAAGCAGTAGGAAAAGCTCTTGAAATGTCCTAAAGGGATTCCACGTTGCATGCAACTGCCAGTTGCAAACGTGTGCAACTTTTGCTGACGGGAAGAAATTCATTGTACAAATATCAACAATGACCAAAACTCTACGCGTTAATCGGCCACCAAGAAAACTCACGTGTGTCCGTTAAATTAATGAGTTTGGTAATAATACCTGCGTTTTGAAAAGGATAAATTTATGGTAATTTAAGATAGGTCATAAACTGTAAAACATAATCAGAACGTTTCATTATTCAAACTAATTTTATGGACATAGTGGAGAAATCATTTATTACATTGTTTATGGAATTTCAACATTTAATAAAGTAAATCTATTTGCATTCACATTAAATGCTACAATCTTAGCATGCCTATGAAGTCATTACATTTGCTATCGCACAAGATATTTCCATTCCCATCCTTTTTGTAATGCTAAATATGAATATGCTTACCAATGAGCTGTTATATTCAAATTTAGAAACACACTATTATTCTTATTAATTTGGTTATGATCTATTTCAGTTGCACACATTGTTCTTCTGCTGCAATTTTTGGTCAGCCATTTGAATGACCAAATCCTCAAAATGGATAAAAAAATTATGTTACCAAAGATCTAGGCTTTGAGTGGATTACATGTCACCAAACATAACTTTTGTTAGCCCATTATTTTAAATACGAATTTATATCACTTTCAAATACCTTCTATGTACAGAAGTAACCGTTGTATTTTGTCTACCATGTACATATTAAGTAGAAAGGTATCACATTTCACCAATAATTAACTACTAAAATTGGACTGGAAATGTACATTTGGAGCTCTCCTGAATATTTAAGAATCATTTTAGGAAAAGGTCCATGTTTTTGTGTTTGTGCGTATGTGTGTCTATCCGCGTGTCTGTGATCAGTATAACTCAAAAAGGAAAATTTGGTTAAACACATAACTTGTATTTAAGTTCAAATTCTTCCAAGGATACCACACGTAGATTTTCATGAGTACACTCCCAATCCAGACTACCCTTTACTTTTTAACATTTTTTAAATTCTATTTTGAAAACCTATTCTGTAACGATGTTGATTAAAGTTCCACATGTTTAAGATATTTTCATGTCCAATGAAATGTAGGTGTATCTTAAATTTTGTGGGTATGTAATCAGAATGCTGTTTATTCTGGATGACCTCTACATAACCAGTAAACCGCAAGAAAATCTTACCACAAAAAATTTGTATAACTTCTTTAAGTGTTGTAAGAGTAAGGTTCTGCCTCATAATGCTCTTCTAATTTGAAGCCCTCTACGTCCACCTTAATGATGCTGCCCCAATTTGAAGCCCTATGTGTCTGCTTCACTCAGAGTGGAGACCTATCTCATGGTATGCGTGGGTGTATGTTCAACGAAAGAATGACTCCAGCTCCAACTTTGAAAATTTTACCGTGAAATTGCCGACCAATGGAAACGAATATATAAATATCCGGAGTTAAAGCATTTGAATCCTATACAACGCGATAACACGTGGTTCTAACCTTGAGGCAGAAATGACGACTAAACCAGCTATGTCTTTTTCCATCGGCGATTCGACCAATTCTCCTAGTAACCTCCCCTTTTGCTAATGACTCTATGATCCACACTACTAGCTTCCACTACGCTAATGCCACTGCATTTTTACATTTCTGAAATTTTCTTCTTTCCATGCTAAATCTTTCTATAAATTTCTAAGAAATTCTCTGACATATTCCAAGAATTCTAAACTAGCCTGCCATACCTAATCCGGCAAGTTTGGATACCTTCACCTATCTCGTCACATAACCAACAGAATCACTTCTACGAATTTTCCTAAAAACCAGCCTTCGCTAATTACCGTACTGAATGTCATCTTATTCCAAGCTAAACTGTACTCTTAATCTATTGCCAAGCCTACATCCTCTTAACATTTAACACAAATGCACAAAGTATTCATATTTGATTGATTTTATAATAAATATTAATTTATTCAACTGATTAAAAATTTCCTATCAGTATGTTGTACTCTGGTATTCCCATGCTATGCATAAGGGAATTTGTAATAAGACAAGTTCTTTAAAGACCTTTCTCGATTATTATCAAGTAGTTAGAAGAATAAGGGTATTAAGAATATTTTGCATATAATTGGTGAGTAGAGAAAAACATATGAGTAAACCCAAGGTTTATTTTTTCCATTGTTACTAGCAGAAAAAGTGTAATACAAATGACTACTTTGAAGAGAGGACTATAGAGCTATAAAGTCGAGCACTACAGCAGCACTCGTGACGTAATACAGAAAGCAAATAGTGGCACAGTGGGTGGTGAACCTGAGGCTTCATGGCAAACAGCTTAATGTAAGACGATTGATTCTTCATAAATAAGATTTCATTGCGAGACGTCGGAGGAGGGAGAACATGAACCCTGCAACTTGCACTCAAATTCCATTAACATCACAGCAAGACGAGAGTTGACGAGAGGCCCCCGAGGTGCAATATGGAAAGTGAATATAGCATCTTTCACAACCATAATCTGACCAGCGCCCCATGTCATACAGATGACATGTAACACGAGAGCCAAGAGGCCGCATGAATTTCATGCAGAAAACAAACATCCGCCATGTTTGAGATACATTATTCATCTATCGTCTTCACCATTTACACTCCAACACTCACCCTTGTCAGTGGTCTGTTCGGTTCCACCTAGAGGCGGAGCAGTACTTTTGACAAGAACATTGTTTTACTGAGAAGGCAATCATTTGCCTCGCGCACAATCTTCATATCGACTACGAACAGATAGTTCTTCATGGCTAAAATGACATATCACAAGCCTCAGGAGTTAGAAAATCACTAACGGAAGATTTGAATTTATTCCAGCATCATTAACTCTGAAATCATTCGTTTTCTGAGAGAATTCCAGGGTACCTGAAATACCTAAAATGTATTTGCAAAATTCTTCCCGGCTTGGCATCCGCTTGTTATTTTTATCATATAATTCTTAATTTGTCCTGCGCTATGGCGTAGTGGGCTAGATCGTTTGCTTTGGTTATCTGCCACGGAATGCACCCGGGATCGATCCCATCCCTGTGGAGTGCAGATTTTAAGTCCCGGGTATATGACCGGTACCCACTCAATATCATGAGGAAATAGAGGAGCTACGCTAGGTAGCTAACTCTGGTCTAGAAAGCCAACTTTCCTGCCGAGGGTTCGGATACGCTGACCACATCTCCTCCCTATATCGGTTTGATGATCGCCAACCTCTACCTTGTGTACGTGGGCGTGAGGTCGGTAGTCGGTTTAGGAGGCTCAGGCCCACTTCGGGCTGCTATGCCATGATTCTTTTTCCTTTTTGGTGGGAGGGTACTTAATTCTTACTTTAGATTTAAACTCGAATGTGCTTCTGTTACATGAAATTCACTGGGACAAAAAAACGTAAAATCAATTGAAAAATCAGCTTTTTAAAAATATATATATTCTAAACGTTTTTGTAGTTGTGCTCATATTTTTCAACGTGAACGCGAGAAATCATACGTATGCTCTATAGGGACAGATGTTTGTTTCGTGACCCAGCTACAACCCTGCAGAAAACATCAGATATTGATAATTATGTGACGTGTTTCTTGTGGAAAAGAGAAAAATAACTAAATACTGAAATAAATATACACTACAGTACTAATTATAAAATTATCTGCCTTTGTCTTCCTAAGAGCCTGCACAACAAGGTACATCATAAAGGTATAGATTTATTTTGTATGCCATTAAATCAGTTTATATAAGCATGCTATAATGCGCATCACTTGATAGGTTTATGTGGAACATTCATTTTGATATGTTCTGTATCCTTTTATTGTTATTCTTTAACCAATTATTCCATAATGTAAATTAAATACTCGTAACCTTTATTTCAATCCTTTAATGTTACTGTTTTGTAACTATGAACATAGAACTTTGTAACTTACATGGTCATCAATAAATAGCCACATAAATAGAATAATAATAATAATAATGATGTGAGTATTCAGTCCTGGCGACTGCTCAAATTCTCTGTCTTTGTTTCGGCACAGTACAAGTCAAAATATGCTCGTGGCACTTAAAAACCAACGAAACTAAGCAATTTACAGGGAAGGATTGCACTTCAGCCTGCCTTAAAAGCACTTAACGATAGTAAATTTTTTTCTCATGCAACGCCGAAGGCGAAAAGAACATCATGGGTTATTCGTCTAAGAAATGTTAACTATAAAGCCTGGGACTTTGAACTATTTAGAGATTGTAAATAGCCACTGGGGTATATCTAAGATTTGTTTACCGAAAGAAATGCGAGTATGTTGTGGAACTTTCGTTTGTTACGGTATGTAAGCTCAGTTGGTAGAGCACGGAAAGGGGCAGATTCGTGGTTGATGTCTCGGATAGGAAATTGAGTTCTTCAAACTGATTCTTCCTTTCGAAGTTGTCTTATGTTCAAAACAGAGTATCGTGGAAGGGACTTCATAAGACAAATTACCACCACTATTACTACAAACACCATGATTATCATCGTTATCATAGTAACAGCCATCTATATCCTGAGATTAAACAACTTCTGTATTTTCTAAAGCAATTTACTTCAAAAGCTTAATTTTCTCATTCTCTGGCTCATTTTAGTGCAGCCTTATTCGGAGAACACCCTTGATTCAATTTTACTGAGGATAATATTGCATCTCCGCAAACGATGAGTTCTTTCGTTCTATAACATCTTGGTTTCATGCCGTCTTAGGGCAAACAGGACTTCCCTTCCTCGTGAAATTCCATTCTCTCTCTTTCTATCTATCTCTGTCTCTCTCTCTTTCTCTCTCTCTCTCTATCTCAGAAAGTAAAGAATTGTTTTTGGTTCCATACTTCTACTATGATCATAACATGTAAGTCGATTTTTTCGATGTATTAAGAGATTCTCTTTCTTTCCCTTAGGACATTTGTGCCGTTTATTTCTCTCCGGCACCCTTTTACTTGTACTTCCGGTTCGAGGGCGCTGCTGTCACGTTGCTTTCGTTTTCCGCCGTTCTTCTTTGGGGGCGCTGCGGTGCCCGAGGCTTCTTGGGTGGCTCTCTCAAACCGGCAGAGTAGTGTGTGCCTGGCTCGCGTCGCGTCTGTGTCTCTGAGGGTAAGTGCTCCATGTTCGGGTTTCCCGATATCCTTTTGGGGTTTTCATACGTTGCCTTTTAGTGAGCCGTGTTGTTTTATGGGGCTCTTTCCTCTCAGTTCGGGACCAGAAGTTGATTGTTACTTTTATGTGTCTGGGTTGATCAATACAAAATGTAGCTGGAAGTAAATACTATATGAAGATAGGACAGAAGTATTGTTATTGTATGTTTATGTACTGGTGAGCGCAAAGTGTAGCAAGAAAATAAATTCAAATTAAGGTTTGATAAAAGCTTTATGGTTTTAATTTAATTCCATGACCCTGGGTTGGCTCGCACACATTTGTGACGGAGCTTGCACTTACTCCGGTTCAAAGCTAATCTTTACATTTCTATTTTCATTTCTTTTCTAAAAATTTCTCTTTACATTCTGTTCATCTCTTTCATCCACAGTGCAGTGGTCTCTGTGTATGTTCTACTGGGACTTCCCAGAATGTTTTACTAACAGCTTAATTTTGTAGTTCCTACTTCTATTTCAACCGAAAGTTCCACTCTAATACTTTCCTTTTTTGGGGTGTGGGGACTAGAATCTTCTAAAAAACTACTCACTTCTGTAGTTCCTATAATATGTATACTGAAATTAAAATGAAATTTGCGAAAACAATCTTTCCCTTAATTTATTTTTCAAAAGATAACATAAATATAAGTAATGCTAAATTTTAACCTAAACCTCGAAAGTTTCTTGTAGTTTATCACAATGGCATGTATTGTGGAACCGTCTCCATCTACCGAAAAGATTACTAAGCTTTCTTCTTTGACAACGTGCGGACCCTTGCATTAATACGTAATTAATGCCACGTAAGGTTTTACTACAATTGAATCATTACACCCACAAAGTCGAATACTTCAATGAATGGCCGCTGAACAAATTAAAACTCTTCAGTATACTAATTAGAGTGAACTGAGTTTGTGTGAACTAGTTAGAGCTTGTGTGAAGTGATTTCTTTCACTATTAACGTGCACTAAACTAAGCTGTTCTTTGGATAAAAGCAACTTTATACTCGTAGAACTTACTTAAAATTTATTCAGGGATGAATGAAAATACTAGTTACAAACTAACCATAAAATATCTATTACCTTAATTTTTCTGTTAATGGATGTTCAAATTTTCTTGTAGCTGTGATATGATCAATTGGATTGATGTCTGAACTGAAACGTTGCATAACATGATTTGTGCCACATAGTCTTCTCTACCCACAGTCATTTCTTCTACAAATTATTTATATAAAATATTGTGACGACCTAACTATGGAATGTAAAAGCTAAGGAGCACATGGCCAGATCGTACACGGGGGGAATTACTCAGGGTAGGAAATGCATGCTTTACGAGAGGTTGGGCTTTTCTATTTGGTTACAAAAGAACTACAAAACATAGGAGGGACATTAATTAACATTACAATTCACTTGATAAGGACATTTACTACAAATAAGCAGATTACAAAGGTGACCATAGCGACCAGTTACCTTCCCTCAAGAGGTTGCGTACAGATGCAACTAGCCGAGCCAAGAGCTAGTCCAAGAGAGAGAGCAAGCATCCGGCTTACACACGTTTATCCCACAAGTGATGGAGTGGGGTAGTGACGTCATACGTACTACTGAAATCACCTGCACTATTATTAGTATTAATTAATACAGTCACTTGTGACAATATATATATATATATACTTCTTGTTAATCATGATCAGGTATACTAGTTTATAAGCATTAAAGTCAACACACAAAGAAAATGTTGAAATGTTACTAGATTAAAGGCAAGGAGGTTTTAGGCTTCAAACCATACCCAACCTACGTACAGCCTTTTGACGCTTGCAGAGAGCACTAGAACCGGTGTTTCATCTGTATGCCAGCTACAATAAGCCTATAAAGTTTTGACCTTTTTGTAAGATACCTAAGGTATGAGGGTAGGTAACTTTTAGCCAAGTACTTAAGAGTTCCTATGCATGACCAAGCAGACATGGTTTGAAAACGAAATGTGTAGTATTTAACGCCCGCTTTTACTACATACGGCACCGCAGGCGGTGACACTGATGATCTATGAGATGAAGATGGAGCACCGGTGGAATGAGATGGCGGGGGAAACCGGAGGTCCCGGAGAAAACCCGTCCCAGCGCCGTGTTGTCCACCACGAATCTCACTTTGCGGTCGCCTGGGATCGAACCCGAGCCGCCTTGGTGAGAGCCAAGCGGTCTAACCACTGAGCCACGGCGCGGCCGACATGGTTTGAGGACTTGTTCATACTAGGCATACAAGAACATACATGACGAGATAATACGGTTCTGTGTTCTGAGTGTGCAGGTTTGATATAAACTGTGCATCGCCTATGCATATAGAAATGAATAGACGACGATTTGAAATTATGTTACTCAAAATGCTGAAAAGCCATACGACAAGCGAAACCATCTGAAATGTTTATGCTACAAAAGACCTGTTTCTTATAAGTTGCCTAAGTCCACAGGCCTTACATTACACCTAGAACATGATTTTTCCTGCCTCTATGTTTCTTCGGTTTTCGTTAAGTACAAACAGTAATTAGTAGGCTATTTGCAAAAAGTTTAAGAGAAGGTAATAAACATTTAGGCATGTAAACTGTATATGTAACGTAATTTTATTTTTAGGAATGATAGGCATTCTTAACTGGTATCTAACATAACTATTCACTATGGTATTTATGCCATCTTATTTTTGTATAATAGTGCAAAAAAATTTAAGATTACTATCCAAAAATTCCCTAGCAATAGAAAGGTTGTGTAACAATAATTTATTAGCATGCATGGGAATTCTTAAGTGGTTGGTTTCAGATCATGTACACCCACACCCATTACTACTATAAAGACAACATAACAGATCCGGGATCACAGATATAGTGATAACAACGGTCCTAGTGCTGTCTACCAATGCCAAACGTCTGTATGGGGTGGTGTTGTCTGTCATCTACGACTTCACAAACAATATCCGTAACAGCTCAACCTTACTTCCTTTCGTTCAAATATGCTTGGAAATTCCTATGCCTGTGTGTTAGTACTTAGAGCCACGGGCAGGCGTAAGTAAATTCTGCTAGGTGTTTGTACCACAATTGTATGCTATTTTACTTAATCATTTGGGTATGACGTTTTAATTTTTCCCCTAATTTTTCTTGTAGGTGATTCACCTAGATAAAGTAGGATATCTTGAGCGTAATGCTGTCCTTCGTTTTATAATCTACGTTTGTAGCTCTGGGGATTACAGATTTCACCTACCAACTTAAAGTTGTTTTCTTCTTTTAATTTTTTTGGCAGGGGCTTAATTTACGATGGCCTCCAACGTTAAGTCATATCGGACGGTGAATGAAATGGGTGAAATGATGCACAATGAGTCTAGGACCCATGAAGCTTAGGGCTGCCCGACATTTGTCTTTTAAAGATAAGGGAAAACGCGGGAAAAAGCATTATTCAGGTAACACGCGCTGGCCGAGAATCGAACTCGGTACCTCTTGAACGTGAGGCAGACACGCTACTATCTGCGCTACCGAGGTGGGCTAAGTTGTTCCTGCCAGCGGACTTCCAACCACAGTAGAGGCATTTTAATATATTAGTCTCTTTAGTAACCAATGTACGCCCTATACAGAACTATTCCTTATTAGATGTTGACTTAGCATGCGATAGAAATGCACTAAAATTTTATCGAGAAATACAACGTTAATATTATTTGAAAGCTTTTTCGAGTATCGGGTAAAATTTGAAGAAAATGTCAAGCTTATCCGATTCAGCATTTGCAATTCAACCCAAAAGACCTGCATTGCATTTTCTTGCCTATTGCATGATAATTCTCAGTGAAAACCGAGACTGATGCTGCCCCTCAGCTGAAGCTGAAGCTGTGAAGGGCTTTTAAGAAAATGGGGGCATAATCCTAATAATAGATTTCAGTATTGTGATAAATAAAAACAACCTGTTGCCTCAATACAAAGTTTACGAGCTCTGCACTTCCGACTTACAAATTGCTCGTAACACACTCGCAACTGCCATGAATTTATTTTCTACCATATTTCTTACAGTTCTCTATTGCTAGAGAGATAAATTTACGTAATTTTTCAGAGTTAACCAGAATGCAAATTGGGGAACATTCTCGAAGAGTAAATCATTTCCAAGTCACTTCCAATGCTTGGCCGACCAAAATATAAGTAAACTACTTTTCGGAACCACAACTGTCACAGCCTTTATGATATCTTGGTCAACTGCATCACATGGGGATGCCACAATGTTAATTACTTATCAGCACTTAAGATGCGGCCCTTAAAAGTAATTATGACTGTTACGAGAACTATCATTACGTATGTGTATGATAAGGTTTCCTTGTTTCCTTTGTAGTAATGTAAAGCCCTAGAAGTACGAGCATAGCCGAGAAGTTTCCGCTATGATACAGGGGGGTTATTTCGATGTTTTCTCTTAATTAGTAAGGGTTAACAAACAATGGAGTATTTTGCAAGTTATTATGTGTAACAAGTGTGGCGCTGGACAATTAGGTTCCGTAGCGCCATGCCACACCGTGTGATTTCAATAGGTTCGTTGTTCTTTCCTCAGAGCTGCACCCATCCCAGTTTGAGATCGACCTCCCTGCACACCCTTTCACAAACATGTGTCCCAACCTGACTCCACCTGCCTGTTGCCCAGTACAAAACATTGCTTTATCCGATGTCTTCACTTGTCAAAAGAGACAGACTTGTGGGTAGGCTGACCGCTGTTAGCTTTCCTCGCATAACACAATCAGGAAGAGTTTAACGTTTACTAGACATGCGTCTCTTTCTTCGCAGTCATTGTTCAGTTTGATAATCCAGTGTCTGTTTCATATCAAGCAGAAAATGCTCTTAGCCATCCGCTTTTCAGCCAAACTTTAACTTGAAGCAAATGTTCTACACTACATTCAAATTGGTATGCTCATCATGGAAAACTTTCATACCGTAATTTAAAAAAAAAAAAAAAAAAAAAAAAAAAAAAAAAAAAAAAAAAAAAAAGATTAATGTTCTGGTACCTCCAAACTTAGGTTCAGTTTGCTAACTTATTTAATTCACTAAAAGCACCTTAAAATAAACAAGTGCATGCGGGAAATCAAGCTATATTAGGCTTAGGTTCAATGGCGTTTCGTACAACGTACGCTTTTCATTTCCTCACCCTTACGAGCAGAGCAGAAATTCTTTCCTCAGCGCAGTTGCACAAAAACCGCACGCCATATGACCAGAAAAATAAGGAATATTTATTGCCTTTTAGAAAGATGACGTTGAAAGTATTCTCTATTCGTAGAAGGAGGTAAGCGTTGTAGCATCTAAACAAGTTTTGATGAAAAAATTAGCCCAACTTCTACGACTGCTGTCCATTGGTTATCTCATGTTGTTTTGTAATACATGGAATATTTGAGAATTTGTTTCATAAATCTACTTTAAACTAAGTCGTAAATAATGCACGTGCTAACTCCTGAAATTTCTCTGATACTGATCGATTATATGAATTTTATTAAAGGAAGAAGGCAAAGAACTGCTATGTCATTAAATTTCTAAACTATGTCATAATCCACATAATCAGAAGATACCTAAAGAGGATTAAGGGGCTACCTAAAAAACTCAAAATATTACCTGTATATTGAATCCATTAGAAATATAGTCAGATTTAATATTTATCTTTAATATTTAAAAGTTTTTAGAAGTCCACTATTTCCCAAATTATCTAGTATAAAGACAGCGATTTTGAGAGTCCCAGCACATTAACTTTATAGGCTCTGAGGTATTTGGTGAAAAATTATAGCGTTACATAAAGTTTTCCTTAGCTCTGTCTCTCTCTAGCGAATATTTAGGTATTAAGGATAATAATAAGTACACCTTGAGTCAGGGCTAGACGGTTAAACTATTACATATTGTAGGTATTCCAGAAAAGCTAAAGGTGATTTCTAAATTCAAAAGAAATAAAATAATGAAGGCTCAAGATAAGTACTGAAAGCCAATTAACACACACACGCACGCAGACACACATGTTTCTCTACCCAAATACCCACAATTCTGAATCACGTTTTACGTATAATTATTGAGTACTGTCTTGCAAATACATGCAGGAAGTTGTTTTGAATTTTGGAAGGAAGAAAAGGTAAGAGTAAACAAAATATTAGCAATTATATCATTCATTTAAAGGAAACATCTCCATCCTACTGTACATCACCTCGTTCAAAATACAGTATGTGGTGTAAAAACAAACATATTCTTTCGTTTTCGGGATCCTCTTGGGAAACAGATACATTTAAAGACGATTGGCTTGTTTCCCGAGAAGATTTTGAAATATTCGTCGCCAGGAAAGCTTCAGGACAGATCCATACATATTTATGTGCATATTTGGAATTTACCTGTAATAAGCTAACTGAGACTTGCAAGTAAATAGTTTTAAGCATCTTTTAATAATTTTGAAAAATTATGCAATTTCTGTTGCTTCCAGACACAGTGAAATTATTCCAGACACAGTTTTCTTAGCTAATGTCACTTTATTCAGTTTGTGAAGTAATGATTATTTTGAACATATACGATGTGTTTCTGCAAAGTTAATGGACAGCTAAAATATTTGCGAGGGTATTCATTCCAAGATGTACCATTCCGACGCTGCTTGGCATTGAATACCGTTCTTCTCACTGCTTTCCAAAGCCAGTGACTTGACAATAAATATGATCACGAAATCCACTTTCCCATTCCATTTGTATTGCTATTCTTTCCAATAATGGTTGCCTAACACTTGGATTGTGAAGGTTATCATGTTTCATTCTTTGGTACGCGTAAACCTGTTCAAGATTGAAATGTAATACAATACAATAGTGCTTGTGTAATAGACTCCCTAAACTTTAAATATGAAATCTCTGAAAACTTAGCAACAACTCCGGCTAACAGTGTACTAGTTTCACTACCCAAAATTGCTCTTTCCACTGGCCTTGTATAGAGTAAATAATGGAAAGATAATTAAGGTTGGAGTTCAAACCATAGAAACATGTCCAGAGGCCCCTTGGGATAGAAACGTCGCTTTGCTGAGATGTCTTAAGCGTACTGTCAATTTTAAAATTAGACTGATGTCACAATTAAGGTGCTCACAGCAATCATGCGTAACCAACACCCAGTACGTGATTTACTCCACATGGGGAAGAAATAATGATGTCTAATTGATTGAAGCTAGATATGAATGGACTCCTAGTGAATAGAAGCAAGGTGGCAACAAAACTCTACCATAACCAATGAAAAATGTGACGGTACATGGTGTAGTGAGACACGGTAGGTAATGCCGAGTTCTTAGTTACGATGTAAAACTGATTTTAAAATAAACTATACTCATTAGTGAAATCTGTAAATCATCTATATTTATCAAAAACGTGTTCAAAATTCTGTCGCACATTAGTATAACACAATTATAAGGCGTTTTAAACTTCATACGGAGAACTTGAACAAAATGTTTTTCCTTTTATTAAACTAAACAACTGCTTCATATGAAACACTTAATTCATAGTTATTTTTAAAAATAAAAGTATTTTAGTATGATTTAAATACTAGTCCCGGAAACCAGCATATAGAAATGTACTCATTATTCTATTGTATCGGGGAAAATGCTAAAATCTTTAAATATGTATTGTTTAAACTATCTTCAGTGGTCTATCATATCTTCAGCAAGTTAAAATAATTGTGTAAAACATATGCTAGTTTTTCATGTAGGATCTATTTGAGTGTCTGTTAAAACTTTGAACATGGTTGGTTGGAGAGTAGGTACATCGAAATGAACACTTTTAATGCGCAAAAGAGTAATAACAGTCAAAGTCGAGTAAAAGAGAGAAGTAAATATAAATCATTAGGCTTTATGCTCAAGAGTGTTTAAGTTTTCACATGCTGAAGTCTTGAAGCTCAAAGATTTAAAATCTTAGTATGATGACATACTCTCTCTGTAGTTTTGGTAAAACGAATTAAATTTGTTAAATTTTTTGCCAAAATTGAAATTTACATGCACATAAATGTGAATATAGGTGGAAAAGTAGAGCTTGGCTACAAAATATTCAGTCTATATAAGATGATTATTATTTTTTAATTCTGTAAATTTAAAACCAAGTAACACATCTTCAATTCAAAGTATGCAAAATATAATAATTAAATATCGTGAAAAACCTGTATACTCTACACAATGAACATATAAAATATATATTACAAATCTGAGAAATGAGAAAGTAAATGTGAATTTCTCTTAAATCAGGTATAGTAGAATTTGTTAATTTAATTATTTAATACCGCTCGTTAAATTCAATGTCTTGCTTAGATTTTGAGTAAAGAACACATTATATAACAGAAAATTATTACTTTAAAAAAGAAATATTTTTAAAAATCTATTACGCTCTACAGTAAAGGATCTTCTGGGTATTTAGAATGAGATGGACAGGTTTGTGAATGTCTATGATGAATATAAGAGCGTCCCAGTATGCTAAATATTTGTAGTTGAATTCCAGCCTGTAGACAAATGTTTACAATCTTATTTCGTTGCTCCTTCCATAGAAATCTTTAAACGTGCAGTCAGTTTTCATATTGAATAGTTTTATTTATGTTTTGCTATAATTCAGTCTTGCTTAAGTGCATTTCTGAGGAGTGTAACTTCTGACACTGCTGCAGCTGTTTTGAAATTGGACTGAGGGACAGCTTGACCTCACTCACAAAGAAGTTAACTTCAAAAAAACCTACTAAAGTTATCTGAAAAGTGTTATCTTTTCTAATGAATGATATTGTTATTTCTGTATGTTCTCAAAGCATAAGCTTCATTGTTCTTGACTGCAACATTCATCTTCTATGTAAGTAAAACTATTAATAGGATGTTTTTTGTTGTAATTTACGTCCTCCAAAGTTAAGTCATATCGGACGATGAATGAAATTGATGAAATTATGCTCAAATGAGTCCAAGGTGCATGGAGCTTAGAGTTACCCGACATTCGTCTATCAGGATAATAGGAAATCCCGGAAAAAACCTTATCCAAGTAACTCGCCCTAACCGACATTCGAACTCTGGACCCCTTGAACGTGAGGCAGACATGCTACCACCACGCTACCGAGGCGGGCATATTAATAAGGTTATATATGTATATATATATATAATAACAATAGGCTACTGGCTATGTAACGTGATGAAATATTAAAAGCATCAACCTGTATAAAACACCTGTTTTGCATATTTCCTTATACCTGAATAATTGGTAAAGTTGAAGAGCTTTGGAATAACAAAACCGTTTAAGCTGTTAAAATAACTTTCAATCTGTGGTGCCTTAATCTAAGATTGTAAACGTTTCGTTAACTCCTGCGATCAGCATCCTCAGTGGGAGGTTTTCTTTTCGGCATTACTGCCTAGAAGATAATTTGCAATCCACAATAAGAACCAACTGCCGTGAAGACTACTGAGTTGACCTTCTAGTGTTACCAATAGTGAGTAATAAGCAGTTATCTTAAATGCAATGTTTACTATAGCTGTCATGTCAAGAAATTTTAGTTTCTACAGAGCACTAGCACTTCATTCTTTTGATTCGGAACTGGTTAATCCTGCTCCAATTTGCATATAAGTACTACTTTAAAGACAACTTAGGAATAAAACTCGTTTGTAACTGAAGACTTCTATATAAACATACAGCAAATCACTCCATACTCTATCTGATCACTAATTAAATAGTGCCATAACTAAGTTAAAATATTACGGAAACTCAGTTCCTCGGAGGGTTCAATTTGAAGATACCCCTGTCACGTGAAAGTTATTTAGAGTCAAGGTTCCTGTTAGTTCTTTTCTTTCTTATGGAAACTTTCACATACCCATTCACTTTCGATGAAATATTTGTACACTAATTGAGTCAATATTTACTCTAGAAAAAATTGGTTTTCTCTGATTAGGGACTTCCTTAAAGCTGTTGCCATAACAGCACGCAGTCACGTTCTATGTTGTGGTGGGGGAGGTAGTCAAGAGTTTTTGTTACACATTTTGGTATCCTTCATTCCCCACTTGACTTGATGTTAGATACCAAAGGAATGCCAAACGAGGTAGAAGGTCTGTAAATTATGTAAAGATTACGAAATAAATATATATGACCATTCCCTGAAATTAAAATACCCTATTTTATTTCTGCTGTACTCTCCCTAGCCATGAATAACAATACGAGAGACTCCACAGTAGGAGGTTATGTCGGGATAAATGCTTTGATAGTCGTGGCAGGATGTAACACTCCAAATAGGTGGGCCGTAAGGCACACCTTTCCACTTCTACTGATGGGAATTCTCTTCCTTGTTAAGTTACAAGAGATCGTAGCAATAAACCCTCTCGAACACCTCAACCAACATAGATTCTGACGTTCCAAATGAAAATAAGAACAAGCTACGAAATTTTGTGGCTGTGTTAGTCCCTGAAAGGAACGTTTGTTGTTATTTCTCGGAGAACTGATTACGATTATATTAACAGCAACAGATAAAATACCAGAAAAGGAATACAATCTCAAATTTGTACAGAAATGTGAATCTAATTTAAGGTTGAAGTTGGGAGCATTTTCCTAACCATTACTGGAGCTCAGTCATCCGTTTCGAAAGAGAATATCGTTTATTCTTCCAGTTTCTTGACTGTTCGGAGCCGTAATAAACTAAGTGATAAAGTGATACACAATTTTATACTTTACTTGCCCCTCATTATTGGTAGCGTATGTGATATTATGGATTTTAAGCATTTTACATAAATATAACAATATGATCGAAACATAACTTCGCGTTTGTGGTTACTGTTGTTAAATTAAGAATGTTTATAGACAAAAGCTCCTCAAAAATAAAGATTTGTTTGTGTAAGCTTTCTGGCATCATAGTCTCTATACATCATCGATACGTAGAAATAAGTTACCTTAATATTCATATATTCTCTGCTGAGTGTAATATGTTCTGCTCACTTGGCCAGCTACTACCTTCGCCCGGAAAATCTTACTCAGCTTCCTTGAACATTTAAAATATATTCTAAAATATATAAGTACAAAGTTTTGACATTGTTTTTAAATGTAGGTTTCATCAGTGCATTTACTTTTATCTGCAATTAGCTTCCTGAAGTTAATCTAAATGTATTTTTTCAGTGCTAGCATGTTTTTTTTTATTAAAACAAGTATGGTAAAATATATATTTCCCCAACATTTTTCTTATTCTCCTTAAAAATTTATTCGTAAATGAACAAAAATTAAAATAAATTACTTTCTCATTTTTACTTGGCTTAGAGCTTTTAAGGAGGAAAGAGAAAACTATTGCATATGCTACGGTGAATATTTGCAGGTATACTTTTATTTTCTGAATTCCACCTGGTGTAAATTTAACACTTAGAGACGCGATTCATTTTCAACCATAAATGTTTTTGAATAATGAAGGCTTATCGTAAATATTAGTGAACTTAGGAGCTACTGTAACTCATCTCGCGTTCACAGCTTCTGTAGGTTAAAGCAATGAACATTACTGGCTAGTTTACCTGAACTGGAATCCTTGTTGCAGTAGTACCACGTCTGTAAGAGCGTAAGCGGCTAATGTATGATAAACGATGATTGGCTCGAAAAAAAGCTTTAGAGGACCTTGGTAACACTGTGATGAAATATACAAGAAAGAAAGGATTTTGAAGCTTCTTGTAAATATTGTTTGTTTTAATATCTCAAACAGGTCCTAAATTTAATATTACAAAGGGCATGCATTCTGAAAAGATTAAATAACACTTTTTTTTGGTTGAAAATTTATTTATTTTATTTAGGCTACCCTTAAATTTGTTTAATTGCTAATGAATGTGGGTATGTAAATACATCGTATCATCTTTATTTCGTACAACTAAAACAATTACGGAACATTCTTTATGTAAAACAAAAATAAAGAGGAAAGCAATACCGGATAAAAATAAATTATGTACGGAGCAGGTATGTGCTACCATATAGTATATCTTCTAAAATAATTTTAATTGCCTATAAAGTTTAAATAATTCTTCCTTCTTTTGCAGAGAGTTTGTGGATGCATCTTTCCATTTAGATCAAGGTAAAATTGTTCCATATAAAACTCATTTTGTTAGTAAATGTGACTAACATAGTCGCTAGGTATTTTAATGTATTAATAAATCACAAAAATTATATAACAATAGAACCTTATATCTAACGATCTATTTACAGCGAGAAGAAAGAGATCACTGAGGTATTCTTAGAACACGCTAGATTTTAAGTTAATTTTTTTTTAAATAAGCTGACTAATTTGTCATTTACAGAATTACTTTAACACCTTACAATCGCTTAGTTTGCTTCTCTACCAACTCTTAATGTTTGCGCAAAGAATTTTAAACAAAGTAAAGATAATAAAGGAGTAGATGTTTTCGAAAATATCTCGTCTTCAAACATATGCGTATAGCTCCTGAAAATGGTAAAATATAAGCACGAAAAACCTTCAGTAATAATTTAAGGATAGGATATTGTTTCACATTTTTGTTGCTATGTAATGAGCGTGTCACTTTGTATATCTATTGCTGGTATACATTTTATGTGGAGAAAAATCTCTTTGTAAAGTTGGGTACATAGTAACCCTTTCACTAGCAGAAAATTTTAGTTCCATGCTTATTTCATTATAGATATTCCTTATTCACCTATATCCATAGTTTGCCAGGAATCCTTGGGATAAACATTTCTAGCTACTTTCAGTTTTATTGTACAAAGCTGCCCCTCCCAAACTTTCCTTACCTTCCGATAACCCTGATTCTTGGAGTAGCTAATTATCAATTATTTTTGAAGCGGAATATTGAAGACGCTAATTAGTAAAGAACTGCCTTGATCTTTCTCTGAACCCTTGACTACTTGAGATTGCACCTCAATTAGATTTATGACGTTGACTTCCGAAGGGTTTTATTAAGGACGCATAATTTAGTTTCCATGATTTTGAATGTATTTGCTTCACATTTACATCAGACATTACACTCGCAAGTATAGTACGCATATAAAATTTTATTGAATTATCTTCATTAGTTCCGAAGTTATAAATTATTTACGCTATTATTCAACAACAAACAAGAAATACTCCGCACGATCAATACTTGGCGATTTTATTAGTTTTAATATTGATTGCAAGAATATGGAGACTACAAAAACATTTGGAAACAAAATTTTGTTACCTTTTTATTTTGGTGTAAAAAAGTATAAAAGTTGTAAAAGCAATGTCCTATATAATGTCAGGTTGCTAAGTGAATGTAATAAGTACTATAGAAATAAACATAAACATTTCACAAGAACCAATACCAAATTTTTTGGTTGTGCTTTTTATATTTTGTCTTCAAATTTTGAAACAAGTTGAATAAAATTTGCATCATGTAGAGCATTTTAAACATACAAAATTTAGTAAAAACGAAAACGAGAAAATTAGGTTTAAAACTTCAAAGTGCTACTTGTCACATGACGTTATGTTTATGGATTATTGAATGACAACAGACGAAATCATGAAACTGCAAGTCTGAAAATAAAATAAAGTAACAGATTTACGCAAGAATTTTGGTCAATTTTCACCTATGTACAATACTTTCATATTTACAATATTAATAATTCCATATTTATAAAACGGTGCCAGTCAAATTTCATTTATTACTAAAATGTACAGACACACTGTTTGGAAGTGATTTACACTATTAATCCATAACATACCAGATGAAATATTATAGGACGTAATATAATTTTCTCCCATGGGACTTATTTTCACAGTAAAAGCATCAGTGCTATAAATTAAGTCCGGCTATATGCTGTGATGCCTTTTAATATTAAAGTGAGATTTTGACCATTTAAAAGAAATAAGATATTCTCTCTGCAAACCTTTTGCTAATATCCATTGGTTTTGCACACTTCACTGCTGACGTTCCCACTAATCGTAAGTTTCGCCGTGTAATGCATCAAGTACGCAAAGGTTTATTTGACTTTACATATGGGACCAATTAACTGAGTAACACAAATGGATATCTGCTGGCTTAATGGATCCCAAGATTGCGATTCAATTTCGATGCGGACAATGGCATCAACTGTGCATGGTAAGTGGATTTTTAAGTAGATTGATTGGTAGTAGCAACTATTGAACAAAGTTCTATCAAGATGACAATAATGATAAAATCTTAAGTGACGATGATTAGCGGAAAGTAGTGCCGGCGGTGGTGGTGGCGGCGGCGCAACAAGCTGCAGGTTGTAGGTAAGTAAATATTGCGCAAAAATTCACTCCTTGTACTGATCCGAAACAATAAGCCTGTGCAAATTGCCAATCCCAGTACATAACCTTCTTTGTTACATGTGTATAATGCGAATAAGTATCAGTAAGATAAGTTTACCAAGAGGTACACCTCTCTCGTGTCGACCTAAGCATGATATTCAATGACTACCACTCCACAGGAGCAAGGTGAAGCAGGACATTTTGGGATGTAGGCAAACAGAGCAAAGAGATGCGCAGAGGTACCTAACGATTCCAGCCTTGAAGATCTCAGCACACCGTTCGACTTTTCAGAGAAGCAACCCTCTGGCAGAGTCGGCGAGAACTTGAGTCACCACAGGCGTTTCAAAGAAGGCTACTCTAGTAGAGCCGAGGTCAAGCGTGTGCACTTTCTGTCCCTCCACACTCTCCGTAGGGGACAGGATCCGTTCCCTTCAGCTGCTGTGGTGTGATACCTAGCAATACACCGGGTCGAGCATCCGAGCCCCTCCCGTTGGGGAGTAGCTCGTTTGGGTAGGCTTCGGTATGGCTGTGGTTTCCGATATCCGTGGGAGATATGGGACGTCTGTGTGACTGTCGACAGACGGGGTTGAGGGACACCTTTAAATTCCCGGGTCTAACCTACAGAGCTAGCAGTCGGTGTGCTAGAACACTGGCGGCCCGACCGAGGTAGTCAGTAGTGTTCCAGATGGGTTGACGCGCATAAGTGGCGTATCCACTTCTAACCTGTAATAGGCTGAAGGGTCTTGTTAGTTTCCACGTCTTGCACCAAGAAATAGAGTCCCGGAGTGCGTCACCACGCCCCATCTGGGGACAGCTTTGATAGCTCTCGGGTAAAGAGGGAAGACGTTTGACGTCAGACATCGGTACTCTTGGCATGAACTAAAAACCACGAAGAAAGCCATGGTGGGAGGAAGCGATCAGGCGGGAATCAAACCCGGGAACCTTCGAAATAAAAAGAAATGTGTGCTGTTCAATGCCCGCATTTACTACATATGACAACCCAGGCGGTGACACTGGTGATACACGAAATGAAGATGGGGCATCGTTGGAATGAGATGGCGGGGGAAATCGGAGATACCAGAGAAAACCCGCTCCAGCGCAGAGTTGTCCACCACAAATCTCACTTTGCGATCACCTGGGATCGAACCCGAGTCGCCCTGGTGATAGCCAAGCGGTCTAACCACTCAGTCACGGCGCCGCCAAACTCCTGAATATAAGGTTCACATGTTACCACAAGGCCCTCTTGCTCTGCCATCTTAATATGAAAAGCATTTTTCATGTCTAAATATGCTTACGCCAATTTAATAAATAACAGAGACTTCTATACCAATTTCGGAAATAAATATTGGAATAAAATGGGAAATCAGATGCTGACCTGCGTATACTGACCGCATTTAAATCATTTAAAACCTTAAAATGTGTTACAACACTGAAAGAAATAAAATACTCAGGGTCCAAAAGCAGGTAATTTAGTGTCTTGGTGTGGAAAACCATAAAATAAAATAACACAGCAATCATTACTGGCTGTTCGCTTTTAGATTGATAAATAGAAGCCGAAATTGAATATAAGATGCCACGGTAATGAAAATGTAGAAGCATTATGCAATAAATTTAGTTTAATTCTGTTTTCGGGGAGGACCAGATAAAGAAGGGTTTAAGTTCGCTGTTGGGGTTAGGAAATGTGCGGTTGTACCAAATGCTGCCTTCACACTAGGGGGGGTTCAGGCGACTCCACAGAGAAGGGTTCCCCGTAAACAACAGACCTGCCCTCTTTGACGCGTTAATCACCTCTCAACCATCGTAAGCCGAATTCCAGAGATACTGGCAAGGCGCTGGAAGATACTTGGTAGCCCTATGTGGAAAATAACGTGTTTACATAGAAAATAAATATTTATAGACACGCAACATCTGGCAGGTCCACTGAGGTTAAATGTGAATGTAAACTAATTTTTAAAAAAATCGTTGAATAATTCATTAAATGAGTGGAGTGCTAGGTGAGAGTGTAACAATTAGGACTTGAGCTATAGAATCCTATGTTGAATATTATTACAGTGTACTTTTATGATCCTAAGCAAGTCCTCATGCAATTTCCAATTATATATGCATCACGTAAGGCACCATATTATATCAATATTAATAAAATAACAGAATCATTGAAAATAAACATCCATAGATTTACAAACATACTTAAAAATTCTTGAAGCAGAACACTTATTATTTATACTCAAACATTGTAACTAAACCAAGCTGAGTAAAGAAGAAATTGTGAAGGAGTACAGTTCACATTACCTTCTTGAACATTGGTTACCCTTAGATACCTTAAGAAACAAGTGAGCGTAATTAAAAAAGATACAATCTTTAATTTTTTAAATTACCTAACACAGTGTTCCATTTCTTATTCCAGATTGTATTGTTTTCTTTGCCATTCTTTGTATATTGTAGCTACATGTTATGAAATTCATTAATCCACACTCTTAAAAACTCATTTAATACTATATTAGGGAACGAAACTATACCTAATAGTAGTAATGAAAACGCGAGTATTATTATTAACTGAGCAAGCGAATCGAAGCGATGTTATTAATTATGATACGAGCATTTTAATTACCATTATAGTCAAGTTTCATACAACTGTTTATGCTCGATCATCTGTCTAAATTAAAGATTTCATTTCAAAGTATTCATTTCTGGTTTGAGTGATGTCCTAAAATCGTTATTGCTTTGTTTAAAGTGACGTAGTACGCAGGCGCCGAAATATTGAATATTTCCCTACAAAGTGTTGTTAACGTGTGACACAGTTTAATCTAAAAGCATTAAAACAAAACACTGGTAACATTAGAAAAAGAAACTTACTTTTATCATGAGGTATTTAACATCAGGTGTTTCATTTATAAATGTTTTCAGCACATCAGGTGTAAATGTTTTGGTTTCTTCCCTTTATATCGTTCCGAATTGCGTTTTAGTAGGCTGTCCTGTTTTGAGTGTTTAGATAAGTCAATTTGGTGCCTAATGATGAGTGTTGATATCAAAATGGAATAGTGAGTCCACAAGGTCGATGGTTTCATATTTTGAGACAGTTCTTCGAAATACACTAGGTGTGCATTTTCTGAGAACGAATTTATACCTTTTGATATTCTCCAATCCAATAATTGGGAATAGAATTTCTGTTGCATCTTTATTGAATTTTGTGGCAACAAGTAATTGGTAACATTGAGTGCTTTTGCCGTAATTTCTGAGGGTGTAAGTTCAAAACAAATGAAATGTGTCGTATTTAACGCCCGCTTTTACTACATACGGCACCACAGGCGATGACACTGATGATACATGAGATGAAGATGGAGCACCGGTGGAATGAGATGGTGGGGGAAACCGGAGATCCCGGAGAAAACCCGCCCCAGCGCCGTGTTGTCCACCACAAATCTCACTTTGCAGTCGCCTGGGATCGAACCTGGGCCGCCTTGTCGAGAGCCAAGCGGTCTAAGCACTGAGCCATGGCGCGGCCATTGTAAGTTCAATGTCTATGTCACTACTGTCAGACATTTTGACTTTTTTCTAAACTGGTGCTAGTACCAGTGTCGATCGGAACGAGAATAATCGATACTTGCCCTTTCATAATGTTACGTGGCCACTTCTGATTAGTCGAATACCAATACTTTAATGAACAGGTGTACTATAATGAGGCCCATTAAAGTACTGCTACCAGTCGTATAAATACTAACAAATGTTTGGCATGACCGAGAATGAAATAAGTTACCGAACTGTGACAGCTGCACTTCATACAGTGTTAAAACATTAAGGTATAATCTCAAGTACAAATTAAAGTTTAGTTCAGAATGTACCTTATCTGTTCTTCAAGTTGAAGAATGAAGAATAGAAACGTTTATATTTGAAAAAAAAAAACTGTAACTTCCTTAACGCTTATTCGAATCTGCATAATACACTTAGATGGACCGAGCACTTAGAATGACCTTTATTGCCATTCTGATGAAGAGAAATAGTAGTTCCGTAATAGCATAAAAATCGTTTAAAATTTAAAGACATAATTCCAAAGTTAATCCGTCTCACAAAGTATCAACAAAGTAACACAGTAATCTGGTGTTAAATTATAGTAACAGTTGATGGCAAATGTCATACATCAAAGTAATTTACAGAAAAGGCCAGAAGTCAAAGCAAATAAATGAAGAAATAGTTCGATTCATAATGGCTACAGTAACATCAAGTCGTCTCGTTTGAGCTGTTTAATTTTGCACTACTGTTGAAACGGTAGACAAAGGTTAATAACACACTTATGTGTTTAACAATATCAGTTTCATCTTTCAACACTTTATAGGATTTGTAATTATTACGGTAGCTATTTTCTTAACGTTTGGTCGACGTTTGGCAACATAATACGTTACACAAATGGACTTCTTCCAACAAACTTTGCTAGATTGCAATTTTGTGTTATATCGCTATTGAAAGTCCGATGGACACATCCTTTGTCTTGGATTCCAGTGGCTTATGTTAAAACTCTCCACATATCATTTCTAGAAGTTTTGCTCGAGTACCATGCACATTCACTTGTAATATAGCTGTAGTGCCATTCTAATAAGTATCTACTGTCATTTAGCGATCGGTTGATTGTGATCTAAGTGGAGAGAATTTGGTAGAGCTACATACTACCCAACAACCGGGCTAGAGCACCGAAGATAATCCATCAGATCTTTTGCTCTTCTTCTCGAGAGAGAGGGATGAGAGGAGAGAGTTGAAGGGCGACCAAATAGGATGACGATGGCGTCAGCGTGGACCTTTCCATTTCGAACGCATCCTACGCCGCCAGAAGCTCATCATCAAGCTCCTAAATCCTAATGAAGCCCCTGGACAGTCCAAACATACACCAGGAAAGAAAAGTTTAAATAGCACATATCTCCGCCAAGTCGCAACTTGCCGACAGTCTCACCTGGTCTTAAAACACTGAAACGGATTACAATGAATGAAACTATGATTACAGAAAATGAGGGACAGAAAATTCGTAGAAGAAGAACCAGTCAGCATTCAGCCAGCTGCCTGCAGAAACCACGTAAAACCTATGTGTCAGAATGGGTGGTTACGGGAATCGAACTCGGTACCTCTCGAATGGGAGTCGTAAACGTTACAGCGGCGCCACCTTACTCGGTCACTGTGATAAAAGGTTTGTGTATCCTAACGTCCAGAAATTCATTTCTTGCTTCCACACATAGGCTGCGGATTTTAAGTCCAGGGTATAGTACCGGTGCCCACTCAGCATCGTGAGGAAATTGAGGAGTTACGCTAGGTAGCGAACTCTAGTCTAGAAAGCCAACTTTCCGTCAGGGGGTGCCGTGATGCTGACCGCATCTCCTCCCCGTATCAGTTGGATCTTCGCCCACCTCAGCCTTACGTATGCAGAGTTGATAAGCTCAGACCCACTTTGGGCTATTACGCCATGGATTGCGTTTACACATGCTCATAAAGGCAGTATAGCTTTTGATAAACATCTAATTTTTATTTCAATAGTTCCTATGTTCGTAGTGATAAATATACATAATTAGGTTTCATAAAATTATATACCGAAATATTTTAAAAGGTACAAAACGTATAAAAGTAAAGCCTGTAGAGGACACTGTTGTGATATAGAAACTCTTTGGACTAATTAGTGATATCAGGATGCAGTGAAAAATGTAGATAGTAGAAAATGAACAACTGAAAAAAAAAGATGTCTTTTAAACATATTTTATTATAATTTGGTGTTATATATTAAATATAATTAATATATATTAATACAAGAGAACAACAAAATGGTGACCCCGACGTGATTCGCATGTGATCCTGGGTGAGTGAAATTTCGATAAAAGTGAGCTTGAAGGCAAAACGTGTGATATCAGTAAGGTCAGTATTAAGATTCTCCCATTCTGGTAGGAGAAGCCAGATATATGGTTCTACGAGATGGAGGCGCAGTTTACCATAAATAAAATATCTAAGGAAAATGCAAAACTGAACTACCTAATAGCCCAACTAGAACCGAAGTATGTGTAGAATATCTGGGACGTTATTATCAGTAATGAGATGAATAAATTATTCTGCTGCAGAATCACGGCTTCTTGAGATTTTTAAAGAAAGTGAAGATAAAAGAATAAAGAGGTTAGTTACTGGTATCAAGCTAAGAGATTACAAGCCAAGCCAGCTACTAAGGAAAATAAGGTCATTGGCAGGTAAAGATGTCTAGTAAAGTTCTTGGAACTCTTTGGCTCGAGAAACTTCCCGATTCGTTAAAAAGCATCCTGGTAGTAAGTGAGGAATATCTTGGTAGAGTTGCCGTCATGGCAGATAAAATGCTAAAAATGAATCCTCGCAGTGTGGCGTTTAGGGTTAGCGAAGACTCTGCGCAGGGTACATCAATTGATGAGCTGCTAAAATATCTCAGCTGGAGCAACAAATAGCAACATTGTCGACAGGAAGATGCTGCTGCAGTAGCAGAAACCCATACCGCAGATCTCCAAGCAGAGGGCGAGTTTGAGTCGCAGTAGAAGATTCGATCCTAATGGTAAATTCTGCTACTACCACTTTAAATTTGGGAAGAAGTGCATGCCTGGAAAATGCAAGCAGCCTTGTCAGTAGAATGCACAGGAAAACTCCAATCGGCGATAAATGTAGCGGCAAGTTCTGCTGCCGAGAATCAGGACAGGAGCCGCAAACACCGCTTATTCTTACGAAATAAAAAGTCCGGCTCGTGGTTTCTTGTCGACAGTGGTACAGATGTGTTCATTATTCCAGCATCAAAAGTTGATGAACTGGACAACAGTTCTAAATTATATGCTGCGAATGAATCCTCAATGTCAACTGGAGGCGTGAAAGATTTGAACCGTGACCTTGGCTTACGCCGAACGTTTAGATGGCTATTTCTTGTTGCTGATGTAAAGAAAGGAATATTAGGAGCTGATTTTCTAAATAAATTCAATTTTGGAAACGTTGTGGAAACGTTGAGTCAGACTGAAAAATTCAATGCCATAGCCGGAATTTGAACCACGGATCTTCTAAATTCAATTTATTGGTCGATATCAAGAAAAGAAGATTGGTTGATGGTATTACCAAAATGTGTACTTCAGGTGAAGTAATGACGTATCAAACAATGATTCGTCGAGTATAGTCTGTAGAAGCATTAAGTTTTCAGAGTTGTTTCAGCAACATCCTGGTATTAAAAACCAACTTTAGTGCCTAGTGCAGTCAACCATAATATCAAGCATTAGATTTTGACGAAGGGACCGCCAGGCTATTCAAGACCGAGGCAATTAGATCCACAACGACTATCACAGAGTAAACAAGAATTCCAATTCATGTTAGACAAAATCATTTGACCATCAAAGTCAGAATGGGCAAGCCCACTTCATATGGTCACGAAAAAGTATGGTTCTTTACGACCATGTGGAGATTACAGGCGTTTAAATGACAGTTCCGTTCCAGACAGATATCCTATTCCTAGGATAGAGGACTTTCAACACATTCTTGGAGATGCAATATTCTTTTCCAAAATCGACCTATTTAAAGCATTCTTCCAGATTCCAGTGGCGGAGGAAGATAAACCGGAAACTGCTATAATCACCCCATTTAGGTTGTTTGAATTCAATGTCATGAGTTTCGGTTTACGCAATGCCCCATCAACTTTTCAGCGCTTTATTAACGAAGTGTTTACTAGGTCTGGAATTTGTATTCCCGTATCTTGACGATATTCTGGTGACATCAAAGTCCGAGGAAGAATATTATGAACATCTGAAACTTGTGGAAACGTAGAGTCAGAATGAAAAATTCAATGCCATAGTATGGTTCAAATCCCGGCTATGGCATTGAATTTTTCATTCTGACTCTACGTTTCCACAATTTAGCCTACACAGGGCCAGTGTGAAAGAACAATTAATTTCCAATAATTGACCTAATAGTGGTTAACTATAAAGCCCGGGCCTTTAAAGTACTTACATGTAGTAAGTCGCCATTAAGGTAGTTGTAAGGTAGTTGTCTCAATGGTAGAGCGGCTGGACGGAAACCAGAAGATCCGTGGTTCAAATCCCGGCTATGGCATTGAATTTCTCATTCTGACTCTATGTTTCCACAATTTAGCCTACACACGGCCAGTGTGAAAGAAAAATTAATTTTCAATCTGAAACTTGTGTTTGGCAGACTAGCTAAATTTGGTTTAAGAATAAATGTTGCGAAGTCTATAATTGGTGTTCAGGAACTTGAATTTTTGGGTTACCTCATAACACCTCAAGGTTCTAAGCCAATTCCAGAGAAAGTTAAGACTATAACAGATTTTTAACTACCGAAAACAGTTCGTGAGACCTGCGCCGTGGCGTGGCGGGCTAAGGCAGCATGCCTGGCCACGGAAAGCGGCCCGGGTTCGATCCCACCCATGTGGTGGGGATTTTAGGTCCCAGGTATAGGACCGGCGCCCACTCAGCATCGTGAGGAAAGTGAGGAGCTTACGCTAGGTAAGCGGCCTTGGTCACGGAAACCAACATTCCGGCTGGGAGACGCCGAGATGCTGACCACTACTCCTCCCCGAATTGGTTGGATGATCGTCCACCTCTGCCTTGCGCAGGTGGGCGTGAGGCCGGCAGTCAGGTTGGCAGGCCTTAGCCCTCTAAGGGCTGTCACGCCATGGGTTATTTTTATTTTTAAACAGTTCGTGAACTTCGTACTTTTTTGAGTGTTATAAATTTCTGCCTCAAGTACATAAAGAATGCAGTACAGGTGCAAGCAATCCGCCATGATTACCTGAAAGGAGCCAAGAAGAACAATTGAACGGAGATCGATTGGACAGAGGAAGCTAGAATCCAGTTCGAAGAATTCAAGAGAAATCTCGTAGATGCAGTCTTACTTACTTTTCCTAGTGCCAATTCTCAACTTGGACTGTTCACAGATTCGTCGGATCAGGCAATCGGTGCAGTACTCCAACAGAAAGAACAAATGGTATGGAAACCCATCGCCTTTTAATCTAAGAAGCTAAGTCAAGCAGAGCGATCCTACAGCACATGTGATAAAGAGCTATTGTCTATATACCTGTCTGTAAAAAGGTTCAAACATCTTTTGGAAGCAAGACCTTTTTACGTTTTCACGGATCATAAGCCATTGATCTATGCATTCAAACAGAAGAACGAGAAGGCTTCACCTCGACAGCTTCGCCATCTTCAGGACATATCGCAGTACACTACAGACATTCGGCATGTTAGTGAGAAAGATAATATAATTGCTGATACGCTGTCACGACCAAAGAAAATTACGGTGATTGATTATTAAGAAATACCAAGAGCTTGCCCGCCTCGGTAGCGTGGTGGTAGCATGTCTGCCTCACGTTCAAGAGGTCCGGAGTTCGAATCTCGGTCAGGGTGGGTTACCTGAGTAAGGTTTTTACTGGGGTTTTCCCTTATCCTGAAAGACGAATGGTGGGTAACTTTTAGGTCCATGGACCCTGGACTCATTTGAGCATCATTTCATCCATTCCATTCATCGGCCGATATGACTTAACGTTGGAGGACGTAAATTACAAACAGCAAGAGCTGAGCAGAATGATGAAGACCTGAATAGCCTGAATCGATCACAACACTCACTGGATTTCAAACATTGCCACTTGTCGAGCGGAGATACCCTTATTTGTGATACTTCAACATGTAACATCCGACCACACATACCGAAAGCATTTAGCTCTCAAGTTTTCGAACAAATGCACAATTTAGCTCATCAAGGTGTTAAAAGTACTATCAAACAATTGACATCAAAATTTGTGTGGCCAAATATAAAAGATGATGTTCGCAAATGGACAAACTGCTGTATAGCTTGCCAGAAAAACAAGATAACACGACACACATAGTCAGCAGTAGGTAAACTGAAGGAACCTGATGAGAGATTCAGTATAGTTTATATGGATATCGTAGGTCCACTTGCACCATCTGAAGTATATATATATACTTTTATATATATACATATTGTTTAACTTGTATCGACAGATTCAGTGGTTGGATGGAAGTTATACCAATGAAAAACGGTACCACTGAAACAGTTGCAAGATTATTTTGTGCAAACTATATAGCTCGATTTGGTGTATCTGCTACTATTATTAGAGACCAGAGCAAGCAATTTGAATCAGAATTGTTCAGAATAGCTGCAATATGTGGAACTAAAGAACAGCATACCACTCCATATCATCCGCAATCTAATGGCAAAATAGAGCGAATGCATAGAACTCTAAAAGCGACAATACACCATAAGGTGGACAGAATCTCTTCCTTCATTCCTCCTTGGTTGAAGAGCTGCACTGAGAGAAGATACTCAGTGTTCAGTAGCAGAAATGTTATACGGAGCTACAATCTGTTGCCTGGCGAATTCTTTGAAAAGAGGACTTCAAATGTCAATCTAGTTACCTTTGTTGCTGATCTACGACATATGGACTAACCGAGAACTAACATACCCCGCAGCAACAATAAAAGAAATGTGTTCATTCATAAAGATCTCTTCAGTCGCTCTCATGTGTTCATAAGGATTGATAGAGTGAAGAAATCACTCGATCCTCCTTACGATGGACCATTCGCCGCTGTTAAACGTCAAAAGAAGTTTTTCACCGTAAGAGTCAAGGGCAGAGAATTTAACATCTCCATCGATAGGTTAAAACCTGCATTTATTTTGTACCCAGACAATGACTCTTTCCATCAGCTTCCAACAGTCAAAGAGAATGACCACCCTGCTAGTTCTACTCAAGAGACGAGAACAAGGAGAAGCCGAGTGGTGCATTTTCCTACGCGGTATATGAACTATGCAAGATAGTGTGAGAAGTGTGCATATTGCAATTATTGTTTATTTGGAGTGTCAGATTCAACAGTGTCCCCAGAGTTATTATCGTAACTTCGTTACTGGCAGGGGAGAAGCTTTAGAGGGCAATGTTGTCATATAGAACTCTTTGGACTAAATAGTAATATCAGGAGGCGGTGAAAAATGTAGATAGTAACAAATGAACAATTGAAAAAAAAAAGATTAAGAAATATCTTGTAAACATATTTTATTATAATTTGGTTTTATATATTACATATAATTAATAAATATTAATACAAGAGAGCAACAACCTATGTTCGTATTGATAAGCCTACATAATTAGGTTTCATAAAATTATATACCGATATATTTTAAAAAGTAGAAAACGTATAACAGTAAAGCCACCTGAATTCAAAACTCAAACATACAAATGATTTTAATACATAAACTTAAAAAAGGAATAAATATGTTTAAGTTCAAATCCGTTCCATTTACACAAAAAAATCTACATGTGTTTTTGCTAATGGTTTCATCTTAATAATATAAAGCTCAGAATATGTTCGTTAACTTGTTTGAAACCAAAAGAACTGTTTAGATTTTCTAAAAGTTACTTGCCAGAATATTGTGATGGCTTCGGTACTCCTATAGTCGATAACGTCTAAGCGCCACCCATGCGCACATAATTAACCAATTTCCTTGAAAAGCATCACATTGTCGTCCATGTTATTTATACGATCTATCTGAATAACAAATGCATAAGATTTTAACGAGAGGAAATAACATAAATGTTTGTAAGGCAATTTTTGCGAGAGCAATATTTTAGATGTTCACCTCAGTGACAGTTCATAATTCATAGAAATAATATGAGTGGACATCAGTTGTAATTGGTTACATACAACTTTCAGACACCTATAAATCCACCTCTTGAGGGAAACCAGCCTGCTATATGGCAGGAGTTAGGCAAGTGACAATGCAGTGAACTCTCCCCTTAAATTAGTATTGCCTTATACGTCGATAAGCTAAAGATATTTGAAACAGTGCGTAAATTTAGACGAGTAAACGAGTAAAGTTTAAACTCATGCATTTGCTAGCGCTTTAAATATGGTAAAACTTTATCAGCTAACTTCACAGTATAAAACACGCGCGTGTGCTTAGAGATGCATATGAGTATTAGAACCAGGAAAATAAAGTTATATTTTAAAATGAGAAACGGAGCTCAACTGCTGGCTTTTCTTAAAAGCAACAAAAGAAACATTCTTGTAAAGCTTTTTCTTATTGGTTATAAAGCTGTTTATTAGTAGTTTCCGTTTTAAAAATATTGCTAATTTTGAAGAATATCAAGCATATGTATTTATCATTTGTATAAAAATTAGTATTAATAATAACTGTGCTCTCAATAACTTGAAGTTAAGATTGTGAAATGCTGAAATATTTTAATAAATTTTGACAGCTATATGACCTTAAAATATTAACATAGGAAGCTATGTGTTCAACTCGATATTTTATCAGCCGTTGGTCGAATAAAATTTTGGCGGATGAAACCGCTGTTCATAAAACCCAAAATAGAGCTACTACAATAATAGTGCTCAATAGTTTACGGAATCTTAACAGCTTCAAAGAATCCCGCAAACCCTTTAACTTTTTGCCTTATATATCTTTATCAGTAGTACTCTGTCCTTTGTAATTAAATATCACGAAACTTTAATAGCTTTATTGTATTTACTTCTTCGACCGCTGAACTTATTCGGGGCAACGCGTGAAATTATTTTACAGTGACTCAAATTAAGTTGAAATAACTAAGTGACATTTAAATCCATTTCTATAGTTAAGTTTACAGTTAGAGTGTGTTGTTTTATTAGGAAAATTTAAGAATAATTATGTTGCAAATTAGTAAGAAGCCTGCAGTATTATCGATCAAGGAAAAATGAGTCCAAAATGTTATGATGGCTTACCAGTCGGAAATTTATTCATCATATAAGTATCCCGCCTCGTTAGCGTGGTGGTAGCGAGTCTGCCTCACGTTCAAGAGGTCCCGAATCTCGGTCAGGGTGAGTTACCTGGATACGGTTTTTTCCGAAGTTTTCCCTTATCCTGAAAGACGAATGTCGGGTAACTCTAAGCTCTATGGACCCCGGGCTCATTTGAGCATCATTTCACCCATTCCATTCATCGTCCGATATGACAATGTTGGAGGACGTAAATTTTCAACAAAAAATCATATAAGTACAGCTACGAGAGTAGCAAAAGACATGGTTCCTCCCAATGTATCGATTTATACTCTTAAATCTTCATATACCGTCACGCCCATAAATTATTTTAGTTTCACAGGCTTCCAGTAATGCGGCTTTAAAATTTAAATGAAAATAAAAGTCTAAAACTAATACCTTGCGAATATCAGGGCGCACCTAAATTTCCAGACATTTCTACGAGCGATGCGCAAATAAAAAAAAGAAACAAATTATGTCTTAATTTAAATTATTTATAAAGTGGATGAATTTCTGCAGTCAAAATACTTGAGTACATACTACATGGCAAAGCGAGAAAGCGCATTGGGAAAAATTCGCAACACCGAGATGCTTACCTCAGCTTATCGCATATACACGGCGAGTCCAGTGTATTACTCGACAGGGCGTTGAGGCGTATAAACCTTCAGGTGACCAGCGCTGTGATCGTCTCTTAACGGATCTTATCTGGTCGACTAGAAGAGTGAAATATTAGTAAGATGATGTATAGTAGGTTACGAAACACAAATAGAGCGATTGGAATCTGCGTGTGTCTATAAGACATGTTTTCTCGGGCCTGCCACCTATGACACATTGCTGTCCAGAAGACAGCACACTGGACTCGCCGTGTATGTGCGATAAGATGAGGTAAACATTTCTGTGTTGCGAATTTTTCCCGATACACTTTCTCGCTTTACCATGTAGTATGTATAGTCTGTTCAGATATAATCATGTCTTCTGGACAGCAATGTATCATACATCGGTAGGCGCCAGAAAACATACGATATCATATAGACGCCCGCAGCTTCCAACCGCTCTATTTTGTTTTGTAACTTACTGTATATCAACTTACTAAAATTTCACTCTTCTAGTCGGCCAGATAAGACCGGGTAAGAGACAATCACAGCGCTGGTCACCTGAAGGCCAATACGCCTCAACGCTCTGTCAAGTAATACACAGAATTTGTTCAACACACAGGCAATGCTAACATGTCCTTTTGCGATAATTGAGCAGATCAGTCTGTAATTGCAGCAGACGCATTTTCTGCACTCATTAACAATAGATATGCGATCAAAGAAAGACATGGCGATGAACCTGAGACATTGATTTCGTGTATCAGCGGAACTTATACACATAAACTTATGTTCTAGAATATTCATTTCCTGGCACAGAAAACAGATAATCACGACACGAGGTGGAAATCAGCACAAGAAAAAATATAAGCCAAAATCTGCCGCATTTTGAAGTCTACGAACATTGAAGTCTCGAGCGAATGACGAACTTCTGTTCCGAAAATATTTTTTTTACAATTTACCCTTTACGATTCCCTCAGCCAGCTGATACTGTGTCCTCAAGAGTTAACATAAGGAGATGCATATCGCGTTTGTCACAGATTGGCAAAGTTCGTTGAGCTCTGATAACCTCTGGTGTCAAAGCAACAACGGGGTGTGTGACGACACGATCTCAAAGCTTCTTTCAGATCGAGTACAGTGATAAGAAGGGGGCGTGTCTATTTCACATGAGCAACCGAACTAACTTATCGTGTGGGGCGGCCTATAACGGGATCGTGCCAAGATAAAACCCTGCTGAATTTTTTCGAGGGGGGTTTACTTTCGATGGGCGGATCGAATGGAATCAATCGCAGTCGGCAGTTTCATCACGTTCTCCCATGGGCAAAATGATGACCCACCCCTTCCACCACCAGCCCGCCTCCTTGTGCCTTATGGTACTGCGACTTCATAACTCGACCATGAACAACATCCTTCAGGATCTCAAAGTGCACCTCTGTGATGTTGCACATGTGGGTTCCGCCAGCGGGCATTTGCTGTTTGATCCACACACCTGGGCTATCACATTCCAAATCCTGCGAAAATCGAAGAAATTGATTCTTCTTGTATTCTTTGACAGAAAGGAAACTAAACACCTATGTCACATTACTTTATTCGAAGATATAAATATAGAATTACAGTATTTTAAACTAATTTATCAAATTTATTCTACGTTATAAATATTACAATAATAATTTAATCGCTGTCACTCTTCCTGATTGCACTTCATTTCACACCAAAATGGTCAATGTATACAGCTCCTTAATTTAAATATTTCGACTATATGATCACAATAAACTCACGTAATGTTATCTATCCCGACGATAGTGCCGATTCAGGAGTCAGGTGCGATTTGTTTCACAGCTAGATGATTTTTCAGAATATATTTCAATATAGTCAGTTTATATTATCAATTTATTTCAATATTGTTTAGCTCTCTTCATCTTACCTCCTGTTTCATGACAGGTCATATTCAGTTAAGACTGTTGGTTAGCTTCCTATATCACGCATTTAGAAAACGTCCTCAGATTTCTCTGTTTAATACTATCAGTGATTTTAAATATTTCTAACTCATTTGTTATTTCAGTACACCCTCACTCCAGCAAACAATCTGCAACATCTTTTCCAGATTCCAATGTTCACTTATGTTTCATTTTCGTAGATCTTATTTCACTTAAATAATAAAATTTCGGAAACCACCTAATTCTGTCCAAAACCTTAATTCCCTTTCCATACCTGCGTTTTTATTACGCCAAGTAGGAGCTAAATTTTAGGATGCTTGTGATCTGCCTGCACTTTCTATAATGTAATAACCAGTTCATAATCAATGATTCAATATTAGTACCTCTGAGCCTGCAAACTAACATTCAGTGGAAAAATTTATTTTGCCAAATTGTTAATAAATACGCAGAACATGAAGATAAAGTACTGCGATAGTGCCACCAAAGTTTAGCTAGGACACCTTTGGATTGATCGGCACTTATTTCTACCATTAACTGTAGATGTCTTCTCATATATTGACCTCTTAATTTTGTAGAAATAAAAAAAAGTGGAAAGAAACTAACAAATTCATAAGTACAGAAAACACTAGCGTCCTGCGTCTTATATATACACTTTGAGATAAACGGTTCTCATTTAGGCCCAAATCCCTTTCCGGGATTTCCAAGTTTTCTTAGAGATACCTTTAATGCTTTTTGCAAATGCACAAACAAAATGCTGCCAACATAAAATCAATGCAACGCCAACGACTGACAAGTGTCACAACAAAGCACGTGAGCAAGGTATAGGTGTATTATAATCTACTATTTATATAAGCTTAACTTTCTGCTTCATGGGAGATTAGGGTTAGTTCTTTTTATACAGAATATCACCGAAATGCCGTAAACTTATTCGAATATGCACCCCACATGACAATATGAAGGATGGTAGAAAACCACTACTCTAGTATCATTGCATTAAGTAGGAATACTTGCTACCGTGTGTATGCTTGTGGTTTATTATTTATAAAACATTTGACTTCTGATTAACAGGAGATTAGGTAAGGTTCTTTTTGTTTCTATTTCTATATAAGCTTAGATAAATTAACATGCTTATGTTTCGGATTCACGGGAGGTGATATTAATTTACTTATAAATATATAAGGTAGCTTAATTAGCAGCATTTTGATATCTTCATGATTCAGTGTCTCAAAACGAAGAGCAACAAATCAGAATATCCCTAATCCAGCGGATTTCGCTTCTCGTTTAGGTTGGCAGCTTTTATCACTCAGATAATTAGAGGGAAGACGATCATGCTTTCCTAAAGGTCGGTGATTACCAGTTTCTAGGAGCCCCGCCTCGGTAACATAGCTGGTAGCGTGTCTACCTCACGTTCAAGAAATCCCAAGTTAGAATCTGGGTCGAAATCTTACCTGGATAAGATTTTATTTTGCCGGGGATTTTTCTTATCCTGAAAGAGGAATGTCGTGTAACCCTAAGCTCTATAGACCATGGGCTCATTTGAGCATTATTTCAACCATTTCATTCATTGTGCGATATGACCTAACGTTGGAGGATGCAAATTAAACGAAACAAAGTCTGTAGAAGAGACATTAGTTCCAAAGAACGCTTAGATGGAATATTATAATAATAATTAATCGCTTTTATCGCTGCTTTCCTGGGGGAACCCAATATAGAAATTGAGCCATTGTTTCTTAATAGATTTTACCAGTGACCCCAAAAGCCTCTAGCACTGGAAATATAGTTAATTTTCATTATATGTAGCACAAAATTATGGTTATTTACTCTTCTTTCCTGTAACTTTCTATGTCAAATTTTTCCGCATCCCTTATATACAGAGTGTCCGAATATCTGCGTATGTTGTCGTGAATCGCCAAAATGCTAATCTTGCAGCGACCCCAAAATATGTACAACCTGGCATCGGTCTATAGGCTTTGCGTACTGACGATAATAAAAGTAGCACACTTCGATAATATTCTAAGACAC
>CM060950.1:77515515-77625515 GCA_030765055.1 Mantis religiosa | reverse complement strand
TTCAAGTCTTAAATGATTATACTATTAATATCAATTAATAGTACTATTAATTATTATTACTACTACTATTATTGAAAATATTATTTTTAATAAAATATTAGCTGTTATTATTCTACTTTTAATTTCGTATGCAGAGATTTAGCCAGAGTATGATTCTCCAAACTCGAAACTCAGCAACTGACTTCAAGTAGATTATTATTCGACCCCTCTCAATAAATTTATCATTCACTTTAATTGGTACTGTTTATCCTCACATCCGCCCACGTAAACCCGAAGGAAAAATCATCACTAGAGCAGCTGGTAGAATATACACCTGACTAAAAGAGGAGAAATTACTCGTGGACTTAGTTTATAGTTATCGCTTAGTAAGATGTATCATGTATGGGAAAATATAACAAGGCAATTGGACTCCTGTTTCAATTTTTCCTAAGCATGATTTGTATAACGTGTGCCATAGTTAACACAGGAAATGTTGGAAATTCCATATAATGAAAGCACGACCACGTTACAAAAGTATACTTAGAAGATGTGTAGAGGCAATAAACTGGATGCAAACGTGAAAAATAGTAAGGTATCAAATAGGTATAAACCAAATTTCAAAAGCCTCCCATTTTGGAGATTTTTAAGACAGCCTTAAGCTGGTATATGAAATCATACCATAGTTTTATTTTAGAAAGTATACGAAATCCATAAGCATTGGTGAAAGAAAACTATTCGAACCTTTTAATGCCACTAAACCGATCAAATGTTATTCGGCTAAATCTGTTAATTTGGGCATTAGCTTTTGATATTCACTGCATCGTTAGGAATGATAATAATTGCCTGCAGCAGTATATCATTCTCAGGGTCTGTGAACAAGAAGTGTCAAACATGCTGAATGCTTCATTAGCACCAAACAAAGACTTGCCCCAAAGAGTTGTTATGGAAGACTACATTTGCGACATCGCTCCCAGGACTGCAGTGAAGGGATCGTTAAGTTTGAAGAAGGGTCCAGCAGGCCAATGTGACGCGACGCAGCTCTACCAAGTTTATCGCCTCATGCCAATCGGCACGTTCCCTACGCGGAGCCAGATAAAATAACTTAATTGAGAAGGAAATGGTGATTTCTTGTCCAAGCTGTGGGTGATAAGGCACCTAACAAACGGGACAATAGAGAAACGTTATGGTCTTTTAATTTGTCCCCATGTTGAGTCTTATCTTTCTCTCTTCCACTTCTCGTGGGAGTGTTAAAGAGAGGACACAAGGACGAATTTATTTGGCGCTGTTGCGGGATGTGACCTCTTGCCAGAAAACAAGTTTTCTCTTCTTGACATTTGTATTTGTTTCATTTCAAAGTGCCATCACGTGGCTGTAATCTTCCTTGGTGGTCCAAATAAAATAACAATATAATATGATCTTTAGTAAAATACCAGCAGTAAAGTGCTGGGCTTTATCAGAATTCGAGAACGAATTTTTTTATCCAAATTTTATTACGAGCAAATATTTTCCGCTATATTTTTTACTTCTTTTCAGAAATTGAATACGGAGAAACCCAGTTTAACTCTATACCTAAAAATTTATGAAAATACAAATAGAGTGAGTTCGTTTTATTATGGTGCCGTAATCTCACCATATCAGCACTCTATTACATTGGAGGAAGAACTATCGTTCTAAAAACTTTTGGGCCTGCCTCGGTAGCGTAGGTGGTTGAGTGTCTGCCTGAAGTTTAAGAGGTCCCGAGTTCTAACCTCGGTCCTGATGAGTTACCTGGATAAGGCTTTTTCTGGGGTTTTCCCTTATCCTTAAAGACCAATGTCGGGTAACTCTAATCTCCATGGAATCCGGGCTCATTGGAGCACCATTTCACCCATTTTATTCATCGTCCAATATGACTAAATGTTGGAGGACGTAAATTACAGAAATAATAATAATAATAATAATAATAATAATAATAATAATAATAATAATAATAATAATAATAATAATAATAATAATAATAATAATAATAATAATAATAATAATAATAATAATAATAATAATAATAATAATAATAATAATAATAATAATAATAATAATAATAATAATAATAATAATAATAATAATAATAATAATAATAATAATAATAATAATAATAATAATAATAATAATAATAATAATAATAATAATAATAATAATAATAATAATAATAATAATAATAATAATAATAATAATAATAATAATAATAATAATAATAATAATAATAATAATAATAACAATAATAAAAATAATAATAATAACAATAACAATAATAATAATAATAATAATAATAATAATAATAATAATAATAATAATAATAATAATAATAATAATAATAATAATAATAATAATAATAATAATAATAATAATAATAATAATAATGATAATGACAATGATAATGATAAGAAGAAGAAGAAGAAGAAGAAGAAGAAGAAGAAGAAGAAGAAGAAGAAGAAGAAGAAGAAGAAGAAGAAGAAGAAGAAGAAGAAGAAGAAGAAGAAGAAGAAGAAGAAGAAGAAGAAGAAGAAGAAGAAGAAGAAGAAGAAGAAGAAGAAGAAGAAGAAGAAGAAGAAGAAGAAGAAGAAGAAGAAGAAGAAGAAGAAGAAGAAGAAGAAGAAGAAGAAGAAGAAGAAGAAGAAGAAGAAGAAGAAGAAGAAGAAGAAGAAGAAGAAGAAGAAGAAGAAGAAGAAGAAGAAGAAGAAGAAGAAGAAGAAGAAGAAGAAGAAGAAGAAGAAGAAGAAGAAGAAGAAGAAGAAGAAGAAGAAGAAGAAGAAGAAGAAGAAGAAGAAGAAGAAGAAGAAGAAGAAGAAGAAGAAGAAGAAGAAGAAGAAGAAGAAGAAGAAGAAGAAGAAGAAGAAGAAGAAGAAGAAGAAGAAGAAGAAGAAGAAGAAGAAGAAGAAGAAGAAGAAGAAGAAGAAGAAGAAGAAGAAGAAGAAGAAGAAGAAGAAGAAGAAGAAGAAGAAGAAGAAGAAGAAGAAGAAGAAGAAGAAGAAGAAGAAGAAGAAGGAGGAGGAGGAGGAGGAGGAGGAGGAGATGATGATGATGAAGAAGAAGAAAATAAATTTCATGAGTTAGTTTCTCGCGAGTGATAGTTACATATGCAAAAATAACGAGTTCTAACCTTTTTTAAAGTTGTGATCACAACAGTGTCCATCTACATTAAGATGGTCTTCATATCAGCATATGAAGTTTTCTCTTGCGTAATGTTCATAATTTCTGTTTTTATATTGTGTTTACGTTGCCTATTTTGTGAGGACTGTTCCTAAATGCTTTATATTTAAGGTTTTTATATAATAATTATCGCGCAGTAACATGGCGTTAATGTTGCCTCTGTTACGGCCGGCAACAGCTAATAAATTGTAATAATAATATACAAATTTTATATTATTTTTTGTTCAAAGAATAATTGAAAGTCTAAGCGATTTCACATTCAGATTTCAGTTGTGTTAATTTGTGACCGACCCACCGGGACCGGTCGTCTACCATCTTCGGGTTCTAAATACCTTGTTATGTAGTTAGTGGCGCTCACCGGCAAAGTCTAAGCGTACAAATTCATGTGGAACGTCAATGACCTTGCTAGCAAACCCAGGCTTTAGTTATTTGTTTATAGAACGATTATTACAAGTGGAGTGAAAGGGAAAACCTTGCGTTTTAGTGTTAATTCTTCGTGTATAACAGTAGGTAATATGGCGAATGATTTAATTTTAAAAGTACAATAAGAAGAATTGCATTACAATTTCCGGGTAAAAGTGATTGTGTTTGTATGATCGCAACCATTTAATTATGCCCTTTAGTTCACGTTCTTTTGGTGGAAAATGTCACACAATTGCAACAGGAAGGCCAACTCAGGGTCTTAAACCTTTAAGAACTAAATCACACGATCACACATCTAATTTTGATCATTCCTGTCACCACTGTATCAGCAGCCCGCCTCGGTAGCGTAGATGGTAGCATGTCTGCCTCACGTTCAAGAGGTTCCGAGTTCGAATCTCGGCCAGGGTGAGTTACCTGGATAAGGTTTTACCCGGGGTTTTCCCTTATGCTAAAAGACGAATATCAGGTAACTCTAAGCTCCATGGACCCTGGGCTTATTTGAATATCATATCACCCGTTACATTCATCGTCCGATATGACTTAATGTTGGAGGACGTAAATTACAAAAAAAAAAAAAAAAAAAAAAAAAAAAAAAAAAAAAAAAAAAACTGTATCAGCACAACGCTCTTTTTCAGCACTCTGCAGAATACACACTTATCTAAGAGACACTCAAACTGAAAATAGACTTTCATCTCTGTCATTATCAGTGCAAAGAGGGGCTGTTTAATGAACTTAAGATGCAACAGTAAGCAAAATATGAAAACTCTATTATTGACGTTTCTTGGAGAAGAATCGGCGCATTGAACTGAAATACTGTAAATAAATTTTAAATAAGGCATGTGGCTATAATTTTTATTAATATATATGTTTTTATATGTTATGCATTAACCTATATAATATTAACCTGGAAACCCTCGGAATTCGGGACTGCCACTTCCCACATTAAGTCTGACACAACCGACAATACTTATGAATCACCCACGCTACGCCCCTGCTATCGTGCATAAAAATTCAAGCGGGGAATTTTCGGTACGCATTTCAATAAAACACTAACACAAAAGCAGCAACCCAATTGCGTTCAAGTAATTCACTCAACAGACATGGCTGAAATAAACGTTGAGCCTTGAGGTGCACAATGAACAAACTCTAGTTTTTATAGCTCAAAATGAATGCAGAAACTGTCGGTGAATGGGTATAACAGCTGACAAACCTAGCCTTGAGTAGGTCAAACCCGTAAGTTCGCAACTAAAAAATACCAAGTTCATTGCGGTGAAAGCGAATTACGCATATACCTATCTGTAGCCCCGTTATAAAGCGAACGTAGTGTGATACAGCTCTTCTTTTCTGCTGAAGTTTAGTGAAACCAAATTTTAGCATATTGATTATGTAAACAATTAACTTCTATGGTTTAATAACCTAAACTTTATTGGTTACTCTTTAGTTACTCTATTTGTGTTAATGCTAAATACAAATTTAACATTTGTCCTTAATAGCTTTGTCTGTAATCCTAACTCAAATTTTTAAGATTAAGTAGCAGTCTCACATAATTTGGTGAAAGTTGTATAAAAGAAGGTACAACGTTCCATAAAATATTAATTCATGTCTAATGGTTGGATATAATTAAAGCTTATTAATAATTTAAAATGGAATGTCACCATTTAAAAAAATAACAAGGAAATAATCAAGTAATCACGATATTTTCTTGAAGAGCAGTCAGATTAATTTTAATAGACATTCTTTAATTTCGCGACATACAGAATTAATTAAATATAATAACCAATTATCTGTTGTATACAAAGAAGAGCACATGTATACCTCTACAATGGCTTATTGGCACTGGAAGGTCGATAGGTTTCAAAAAATACATTACTTGTTTTTAATGTTAAAAATTATATAATTCTTCAGCTTTAAAATGATATATATATAATATAGGCCGTCAGCTGGTATTAAAGTCATTTAATTCAATTTAAAGATGGCGGCGTAATAATACGCCCACTTCCTGTGAATGGTGCTTAATCTTTGATCGTGATTTCCCAAAACCTTGATTTTGCATAATTTAGGTGCATGTTTCTCAAAAACTATAAAATATATTGGCACAAAATTTGTAGTGGTTATTTCTCAGTTTTCCTTAAACACAATCGGCTAACATTGATGTTCATTTGATTTATAAAATGCATAAAAACAAATATTCAGACCTTGAAAATATTATCTTTTTTTTACCCCAAAATAATTAATTTTTCATGTGCATAGTATAAACTATATGTGATTTTCATTTAGCCGATATTATAAAACTGTATCTTAGGTTATTTAGGATAAAACTTGCATGTAGCTTTAAATTCCTACAAGTAAAGTGCACCTGAAGTATAGGGTGCAATATTTTTCTCAGGACACACGGTGTGATTTATGCCCCTTTTGCATGGACCTATGTGAACGTAATTTAAATATTATACAGTAGTTAAATGCACACATCCTTATACAGTAATCATACCGAATTTCAATTTCTGATAATGTTTAATTTTCTATGTATTCAAATTTTAATATTGGTAAAAATTAGCCATGACGGGGTAAAAATAACCTCCCAGTGCCCTTAAACACACACACACACACACACACACACACACACACACACACACACACACACACACACACACACACACACACATACAAACACACATAAACATTTAGTATATAATAGATAAATCACTTTCCCCAACTTCAGTCTATCTTCCCCGCCCCCTTTCGGCTCATTTACGTTTAGACCCTGAGTCCATGCAAAGCGTTTTAAGGGCCACAGATTTATCTGAGCTTAAATCCTTATCAAAACCACACCTCTCTTGTAGTAGATCTGCAATGGCTTTACTGGAGAGTTTTGTTTTTACAGTTTAGTCAATATTGTACACTGTAAATGGCTTTCGAAACTTTTCAGTGAGCGAACCACTTGTTAGATATGTTAGAATATGCTCATAAGAAAACACAGGTTCTAAATATATAGATATGTACTTTCGTGAAGATACGTGTCTGTAGTCGAAACATGTGTCACAAAGACGATTTGATCGGCGTTTCAAAACTGGAGTTCCTAAATAATAGCTTGCGCCATTTAATTAATAAGGTTGATTTAATGTTTGCTTTAACTGCAATGGACGTATGGGGAGCCTTTTAAATTTCCTATCCGCAAATAGTGTTATCTCCTATGCAGCGTCATTTTGTTCTGAATTTTATACTTTAAATCACATACTTAGATATTCAGACTCTTATTCACACTTGCAGGCTCCGGGAAACATAAGAAATAATCTAGGCTAGAGAAAAAGTCTCATCCCCAGCCGGGTATCCAACCCAGGAGCCATCACACAGTAGACAGGTGTTCAACCGACTGAAAGAATAAAGTTAAAGTGCATCGGAGGAATGGAGTGTTAATTCAGCAATAAAGAGCATCTTCGACTTGGTACTCAATTGTATTGATCTGAAGAGAACAAATATTACGTATATAAGGATAAAAAAAACCAAGCACTATATTTTCTAGAACATAAAATTTCTGTCATCCTACTACCAATCCATTGTTCTTTATATATGTATACACTAGATAATTAATGTTTTTAGCCACAATGAATAGTGCTACAAGAACTTGGCATAATTAAGTAGGCATTCATTTGGCATAAGGGGCGATGTTTACACATATATAAGAATATACTAATCTGCGGGATGATTCTCTTGGTATAAAGGTTATACATAATCAGCACGTCCTCCATATACTAATCTATATAATGTGCTATTTTATGCAGGCGTTTTTAAGCAACATGGACGTAATCTAACTTGAGGAGGGCCACATACATATGCATAGTGTTTCCAAATAGGAATCCACATTGTTCGAACTGGCAACCGAAATAACATCAACGATGGTGAAATATATGTAATATTTTATCATTACATTACGTTCAACTACTTCTGTTTCTCTTATTTTACTTAACGCTGGGATAGTATTACTAACATACGAATGAGGTAAGATGTTTGGTGTAGTAGCATTTAGCTGTGATTGTTACATCAATCTAACAGGCGTACTCTTTATGTGCTATTAATTTTAATCTTCGAATGGTATAATACTAATTATAACGTGAACATTGATAGTAAAATTCTGTGGTACATCTACCACTTCAAGGTTATGCCGTTATGAATCAGTTCCTTTCACCTGAAAGATTTCTAAACTTTCTTCTTTCTGCTGAAATATTTTATTTGGTAAGGCTTGATGCCTAATAGGTTTATTACAAATATTTGCCCTTACAGACTGATTGACACTTTCCTTTCTCTCCCCTTGTAATCAATATCCTCAGCTGGTCTTGGTGTGCACACAGTATTGACAAACCTATCATTTTTGGTAGATCAACCGATTAGCTACCGATCTACGGAAATGCTTTACTCCTTAGAGATTTTGCGTAACCCTACATTTTAATGTTATATAAGAATGGACGTCAGATATAATCGTTTCATTGTTTATTGAATTATGTGCTGGAAGGAGCATTGTCGTCATTGAAGTGGATGGGAAAGTAACAAAAGTTTCCTTAATTTGCTATGGGAGTTGTAACATGTTTACATTAATATATTTGCAGATCATTAGTATTTCATTTACTTCTCAACAATGCATAAAAACAGTTTATTTTTAAGTATCACCTACGAAGTATATTATGCTGCAGTCACCTTCACTCATTCATATTCATCATTAATGTTAAGTTCTGTCTGAAGAAGTACAAATCGATACAGTGACTATTTGATGCCTATGCTTGGAAAAAGTCACTATAGCAATATATTCGGGGAAACTCGGTGATACATAAATAAACAACATAAATAAACATACCTAATTACAATTTAAATTATTTCTATATATCTATATATATTATAAGGAAATTTGGTTCTTTCATATTGGCAGCACAGTATCCGAGTGGTTACAACGACGAGTATCTACTTAAGAGTTTCCCATTTCGAATCCTAGTTACGGAACCAGAATTTTATAGTGGTTATAACACTTAAGTATACAAGAGTGTACAGAGCCAAAAATCGAAATGTACAACCAACATCCTCGGCGCTCCGTGCAGAAATGCAAGATATAACTCCAACAGGCTTTTGGGGCTTCGGGAACACGGAATATAGTCATGGATTCAGAGTATTTTAATGAATTAATACTGTCTGTAAATACAGAAATTATGCATCCGAATTCCTTCTTTTCTCGCAGAATGAAATTGCAAACAGGTGCAAAGAAGTTTAGTATCAAACCCATGTATATCCCGTACAATTCCTATACTCTTGGTAATCATAATGAAAACAAGAATTGTGGAAGTCCATTACTATTCTACACATTTACAGCTTTTTTTTTTTTTTCAGATATCGCGTATTTCCATTTTTGCAGCAGTATCCGATCATCTGCACCAAGAGTTATAATTTGATAAGCGTTCCACCTTTCGATTAGGACGTTCACCATATCGAGTCGATTTATCGATAAGCTCATGTGGTACAGGACACGAAAATGATTTCATAAGTCTCTACCACCAAAGTGAAGGAAACGATAGCCGATCTAGGAGTATACTTTGTGCGATCATCAGATATAACGCTCGTCGCGCTGGAGTGCGAGTGGTGCCGATATTCATCTGAGTTTTCTCACGAAGTAGTTGCACTGTTTAATTGAGTTCTAGCCTAAGGGCTTACCTGAAGGGCTTTGGTGAGTTGATGCGTAACGCTCAAGCTGTGAATGTAACTTCAGCAGGGCACGTAGGCAGGTCAAGGGGCTCTATTTAAGGGTATCATTATTTGCAAATATTATCTATCTGCTCATAGTATGCTAATGTAATAACAAGCAGCAATATCATACTAACTCTAGACTTTTCAGAAACTGACACTTATAAATTCCTTATGTTGTGTTATTTGGAAATTTCTCTGTAATTTGTTACATATTTTATCATTGCTTACACAATATTTATAGTTTTAAGGTACTTTTAAAGCTGGTATTGAATCTGCTATTCAGTAATATTAATTTTGTATTATTTCAAAGTAAAAAGAAGCAAAATCCCTACACCTTTTGCAATGGAGAGGAAAGCTTGAGCCCATTTTAGGGGAGTTTTTGCTCAGCATGCAGATTCTTGTGTTAAGTGTGGCAACTTCTGAATGCCAAGTCAAAGTGGTTTATTTTTGTGGAAAAATATACGATTTTGGTTTTCTTCATTTTTTTTATTTTAAGCAACCTTTGTGTGTAACATTATAGTTTGTTTTCTAAGAAAAAAGACACTTTAAGTTATCTCAGTAAATCTTAGGATGATAACAAAAACTTTTGCGTTATATTATGGTTCCAATTTTCTATTAATCAGATTGTTAGTGTTCTTTTCAATATAAGTATTGAGTTTTAATCCAAAGAAGCGTAATTAAAGAGAAAGGTAATGTAGTTCTTGATGAACAAACTTGTTGGATAAAAGCAAACAGTATATTTACAAATAATTGATCTATATCCTATACAAATTAAATATAGTATTTCAAATGTTTTCTGAGTTAATGGGTTATGAATTTAGCAAAGTACTTTAATATTGGTTTTTACTCTCCCTTTAAGCCTGGTAGACCACATAGAGATTTCAAATTCATTTAAAGGTGACATAAACCGCTGTCTACTTAAAATATCGTAAATACTTTTAAGCACCGGGGTTCACAGTCAGTCAATGGCAATTAATTTTATTTTCACCCAAGTAGCGTGCAGCAAATGTTTGGAATGGGACATTTGGAGCTCAAAACCCAAATATGGCGTTGAATTTTGCCTTTCCAACCTTTCCTACACACGTCTTGCGCGAAAATACAATTAACTTCACATTCAAATCTTAGAGTTTAAAAAATCTTTTCATCACTAGGTTCTTTTCCTCAGCTACATCAAAAGCCAGTGATTAACAGTTTTAATTTTTATGTGTTCATTATTTTAAGATGTCAACGCCATATTTCAAGGGTGAGAGAAATTCTAAATTTAAGAACCTGAAAGAAAGGTATTTTCAAATATTTCTACAAATTCTCATATACTTTGAAATCCACATTTCCCAGAAATTTACTTGGCCTAACTCGGTCTCAAGCATCTAACAATATCAGAGCCGAACTTCAGAAGCAATGAATATTTTTCGGGGCCTAATTTTTGGAAGCTAAGCAACTCAGGTATGTAATAAGGACAAAGAAGTCTCAGAAGTCTAATAATTTAATATGTGGAACTCAGGAAAATGCTTTTTGCTAAAGGAAATAATCATAAACTGTATACAATAGCTGTATATCTATTTTTATAGAAAAAAACAAAACATTCAAAGCACACACTAAGTTTAGACTGGTTTACCAGCATGCAAAATCTATATGCATAAAATGTATGTATGTAAATTATATGCCGTAGACCTTGAAGCACTGAGTTTTTTTTTTTTTTTAATTTCATACCCCGTTATATTTCTTAAATGTAAGTAGTGGTGGTAATAGTTATGATAGATGCATACATTTGTAGTAACTTTTAAATTAATGGAAGAGGAATATTCACTTGCAATTCAGAATGGTATGGTTTTGGATAAATCTTTAGAACAATCTTACACTTTGATTACATTGAAACTAGTATTTATTCGTACTGTAATTTTTCAATCTATTTTCTTTCACTTTTTTAAACAATAGGTTATTCTTTGCAATATTTCTTGATTCTTAACAATAAATACACGAATATGAGCTATTTAAAATCATCATTTTTAATCTAAAGGTTAATGTTTGCATTTTGTAATTCACCTTTACAATATATCTTTGTGCCAACCTGGGATATCTTAATTTATGTACCATAATGCTGGCGTTTTATTGCGTATCTTGTTATATATTTATAAAAAATATGATCCAATTTGAGCGGTCGGTTTATTTTGTAGTAATGCTTTTTTAAGTAAACCTTCTCAGCTTACTTTGTACTACATCTTCTCACAGTGAAGACATTTGCTCATCTAATGAGATTTAAATTAGTTAATGTACTTCTGCCTTAGTGTTATACCCTTTTTATCTAAAATTGTTCTAAAAACACAAGTGACGATGTTTTCTGTAAACCACAAATACTCCATAATATTATGTAAATTAATGAACTGTTATTGTCTGCATGACGACTGGCGAACTAAATAATAAACCTGCGAAACTACCCATTTCTGCTGCCAAAGCTGATATGCGTGTGAACATTAGTACCCATAATTCTGATCAATACATATACTTATGTCTTTACGAGGGGGTGTTATATCACCCGGTAGTTTTTATGTTATAGTGATGAACATTTTTCAGTGTTACTATTGATCCCACGGGACATAATGTTGGTAGTTTCAGTAATTTGAGTCCCTCCTTTTTTTTACAGTGAGTGCCAGAAGTGACTGAGTGTGATCAACTTCCTGCATTTGAACAGCTGTTTATGGAAACTATTGTCCATCGTATGACACTATTGTGACGTGGAAAACCAAAATTTTCAAACTGCTCACATGTCCCTGACAGATGAGCCAAGAGCTGGTAGACAGCCAATGACAGACGATGCTGTCACAGTGAAGAAAGTGCAGTGTTTAATACTAAAATACAGACGAACAACCATCCAAATGATCGTGAATGAGAGACATCTTAGTTATGGTACTGTGTGGAAAATTATTCATGACAAACTGCACATATCTAAGGTGTCTGCACGGTGGGTTCCACGTTTGCTAACCCCTTTTCAAAAGCAAACAACGCGTGACATTTCAAGACAGATGTTGATGCTGTTGGAACAGGATCAACATGGTTTTTTGATCGTCTGGTGATCATGGATGAATCCTGGATCTATCAGAATGATCCAGAGACAAAAACCATGAGCATTGAATGGAAACATGCCGATTTCCCGCCTCCCAAAAAGTCAAAGGTGCAGAAGTCAGCTGGGGAGGTCATACTTTCAGTTTTCTGGGACTGTCGTGGAGTCATCCTTAATGATTATCTTGCCAAGGATCAAACCATCACTGGCAGATACTGCTGCAATCTTCTGGACAAGTTACGAGTAGCTCTATTAAGACATGACGGGGTATACTCTCCAAAGGTGTTCGTCTTCTGGCTTACTCATTCATCTCAAGTTCCAGTTGACAAAACAAGGGAATGTGGCTTTAAGACCTTACAGCATCCGCCTTATTCGCCCGATCTCTCACCAAGTGACTTTTTCTTATTCCCGGAAATAAAGATTTCGTTGCGTGGTCGCCGATTTGACAACACAAATGACGTCATTAATGAAGTGGAAGAGTGGTTTATAACGAATTTTGCAGACTTCTACAATCAAGGTATTCGGAAAGTCGAGAAAAGCTGGGAAAAATGTGTAAATCTGGATGGTGGCTACGTAGAGAAGAACTAAAAAGCACATATCAATACAAACTCTATGGAATTTTTTAAAGGATGATAATTAAAGCTTTACTACACCCCCTACTACATCCATAGAACTTTAAATACATGATGGGCTCATACTTAAAACCCAGTAGTTTATATTATACCATAGTTTTCTTAAATGTATAAAGTCTGTTCTTAGATCACAGGCAGTGACACTAATAACAATGAAATTAAATTTGGGAAGGAACGGTTTCAGGCCTAAGTTTAAGGTCCCTCCCTAGTATTTTTCAGCTATGGGGACTGAAAAACCCTGGAGAAAAGCCCCATTCAGGAAGGACGGTCGTGATATAATTTTATCTAGACACCCATTCATGGGCCTTAATGCCCTAGGACACTGATGTTGGAATATTTTAAACCGTGGCTTACATATAAGGATGTGCACAATTACGAATATATTATTAGGTTGCAGATATTTTTAAATTGCATAATTCCAAAATAGTGTAAAAATAGCAACATATCTCCATAGTTTCTAAATAACCCCTCTATACCATAAAACCCTTTGATTATGTCAAATATCTCAACATAAGTGGTATTATCTATTACTGTTAATTAATGTATTTAAGTCACAAATTAGGAAAATAAAACATTTGGTTATGTACGGGAAATATATTTACCCACAGTGATTTATAACGGTGATAGATTCTTTTCCAAACATTCTGGTTGTTGTAATTCTGCTATGAATCCAAGAACTCCTTTAAAACCATCATGGAGAGAAAGGGCAAGAAGTTCTTGACCTTCGTGCCTGGTACTGTACGAGAAGCCGGAGGGAACCAGCTGGTCGAGCAGGGTTAGAACTTGTGGCTTCCATTTGAGTTTCCGCTAAGCTTGGTGCACAATCTCCTGTAGTTATGATTTATGTGTCGAAAGAAAATACATGAAGAGAGATTTGTCAAGCAATTAATTTCGTGCACCTGCAAGTCGCATCATTAAACTTGCCAATAAGCATCATTAGTAGCCAATTAAAACGTTATACATGAATAATTATAAAAATAAATCCTGTTACGAAGAGCAGGTTTATATATTTCATGGATGACATTTGAAAACTACATTAATTTTAAATTAATCTGTGCTTTCCTTGTGTGAATCGTAATCTAAGCTATGTTAATATACTTAAGTAATTATAAAGTGGATGCACGTAAATTATTTGAGAGTTCCAAGTAGGTAGATAATTTGTTTCGAGCAATTATGAGGTTTAAATAGTTTTAAGATATTAATATTGATACTAAATTCCTAAGGCGGAGCATATTTAGCGCAAAACGAAAACTGGCCAAGAAAAATCAGTAACACTATGTCAAACCTTTGTGCTATATTTCGCTAAGCATTTAGATTGAGCTTTTTGTTAGAAAATATCTGACACACTTGTCAATAAGCAAATGTTGCTTGCTGCATGTTATATGTTCGAATCTGTCGCTTGACAACATTTTTGCCGCTAATAATCTATAGGTATAAAATACTTCTTGATTATTTTATGATGGATAACCCAATTGTAAAAGTTGTAGAAAGAAGGAGAGAGAGAAAGGGAGAGTGAGGTAATTCCAACACAGGTTATCTTCTATGTAATTATTGTGCAGCATATATTATTTGTTATTTACATGAACCTGGATTACATGATATATCGCGCGGAAGGGATACAAGTATCAACATTTGATCTAGGGAAAAAAAAATCTTGAGTGTACTTTGCAAGATGGTATAAGCAATTTTCTTCTATACTGCAGAAAAGAGCTTTGGAATAGAAAGGTGTTCGGCAACAAGATGCTTTCCCTTGCAGGTGAGTGAAAAAAGAATACTTGACGATTAAAGCTAGATTCACCTCTAGGTAGAATGTGTAATCTACCCCGATGTGCCTGTGAATTGGCTACAGGTTTGCCGGAACTGACCGTAAATTTCCACACATTGTAAATATCGAGAATTCTAAAATCTAATACTGTCACCTCGCAGTCAGCGGTACTTCATATTACAAGGTTCATTTTGAGCAATCACAGAATGCAAATAACTTTTTCGATTAACACTCATAGAACATTGAGAAAAATGTTGAGAAAGCCAATCGACCAGGGAGGTGAGTGCTGCAGCAATCTGTACAAGAACAACGCACCTACGATGTTATTTTTTGAACTACCTTCATGATTAGATATCTTGCACTCTAAAATTCTTCGACTGATGAAATGTTTAAAAACTAAATTTTCACTCGGTTCACAAAAACGTTTATAATTTTGAAAGGTAAAGCAATACCCCATCAATATCTGTGCCACGTGGCACGAGGACTTCCACAGATCGAGAGCTCCTGAGATTCAAATTCAAATGGTGCACCAACGTTGAGGTAAACGCCACCAGTGCCATTCCTTCACGTCATCTTAAATAACATTTTAATAACCAGGTGTTACGTAAATTAACCAAAGTCCTCTTAGAAATGAAGAAGGAGCTATATGATAGTGGTCCCTAAATTGCGTGGCGCCTCGGATTACATTCTTGAAAAGCAAGGGGAAGAAAACACAATATATTAGCCTTAATTGTTCATTTTGTTGAACAGGTATTTTGTTATTCTTAGTCAAGCAAACAGCATTCATTACAGTTGCTCTTAAATTTGGAAAAGCGATGAAACAGGGAATGCAGAGATGACTTTAATTGAGAGGGTCCAGGTCTCGCTGGCATAGTCTTAGTCTGAGGGAAGTGATAGAGCTGTCACAGAGACGGTGTTGCGACCTTATTTATGGCCATGCTATAGAGCGTGTGGCCATGTTGTCTGACAGACGACGCACTCTCTCTTTACCAAACTCACCCGTAAAGATTCTTCCTCACTGAGGCAAACATAAGGGGAACGCTCATCCCTACTTCCGACTCTCTTACCAAAATGTTGTTGCATCACTCTTTATCAAGTAAGTCAACATACAGTTTCCTCAAAATCATCTCAAATTGAAAAACTATTTTCTTTTCAGTAAAATAATATATTGCAAAATATTAATATGCTTATCGGATCAAACCAGTTCTTATAACCTTGCCATTCATCGACAGCAGTCAATGGGCGCGATATTTAAGGGATCGGGGCAAAGTAATATGGAACAGAATTTAAGCGATGTCACAATTTCGACATTTTACACAAGCTTTTTACATAAATTTTGGAAAGTCTTCTCTGAACATCCATAGGGTTCCTATCCAACTCTTAGATATGATGATACCTGTAAACAGGTGTGATCATTTGAACCGTTTGGGATCCCAGCTCCTTTGAACATTCATGTCACTCAATCTCTGCCGTTGAATTTCAGTGAACGTTAAAGAAACCATAACTTTATTGCCTGTAGTTAATTTTGCTCATAGCCATCACAACCAATCTTTTAGACTGTAGTCATGAACAGCCAACCTGCCTCATCTGGTTCCTTTGCTTCACTATTACTTTCCTATATTCTGACAAATTTGAGGTTAATTGCTATACTTTATTTAAAAAACAAGCTTATTGTAGTGTAAATTGTTTCCTCGCTATGAACAGCTTTAAACACTTATTATCCTCACATATTTTCCCATATAAATTATTTCAGCGCTGGTCACGAGTTGAGACCCGGGCTAGCGTCTTTAAAATCAACAATCCCATTTCAGAGACTTACTACCATGTAAAAGAATTCCTTGGATAGAACTTCCGGTAAACAGAAATGAACTCTATGTTGTTGGTAATTTACTGTCGTTAATGAAGAACATGTTTGTATATTAACAATTATATAATTGACTATTTCGCTTTGTCTTTTGAGTTTCTAGCTTCAAACTATATCGAAGATCATAATACATAACGGGCAAGATAAGCTTCTCAAACAGCAACAAGCCCACATCTGTGGCATAATGGCAGCATGTCTGCCTCACGTTCAAGAGGTCCCGAGTTCGAATCTCCGTCAGGGTGAGTTACTTGAATAAGGTTTTCTCCGGGCTTTTCCCTTATCCTGAAGGACGAATGTCAGGTAAATCTAATCTCTAAGGCCCCTGGGCTCATTTGAGTATCATTTCACCCATGCCATTCATATTTCGATATGACTTAACGTTGGAGGACGTAAAACTACAAAAAAACAACCCAGAAACAAAATTGGTAGAAACAGACTTTCAGTAGGAAAATTAGTAAGCAATTGTTATAAACCAGTGAGAGCGTGGAATTGTGCTCAAACCATTGGTAGCATGTAACCTACATAATAAAAACAATAAAAGAGATATTAATTGATCAAACGATATATTAAATATTATCGAAGCATAACATTATCAAAGAGAATACAGAAACTGAAACTTATTCCACGAAGAGTCAAAAAACATATTCGAAACCATCAGATAAATGACAAATTTTTCCGGAGAAGGAAGAAGGAAATGAAAGAATGCTGCTATAGTTTTCAGCACATAATCTTCCTCACTAGCAAGAAAGATACGCTTGTCTCAAGTTTAGTATTTGTGTCAGATATATTGAAGAGATCAATGATAAGCACTCATGCAATAGGATCAGTAACGTATCTCAAGGCAGAATTAGTTGATTAGGATCTGATATCCCAATAAACCTACACATTTCATTGATGCCATGCCCCTTATCAAACAACAATTAGGCCATCTATTTTTGTTTGTCCATCTTTTACACATGAATACAGTGTCCTCCTTACACATGTTCTCTTGTTACATCGCACAGGAAGATTGTGAATTAAACTGTAGTAAATAGCTTAGAATAGTTTTACTTGCACTATACTCGCGGCAAATGTAAAATTTATGCAAGCATTCTACGACAGCTTATAAATTGTAATTCTTAACTTGTATGTTGTAACTTCTCAATATCATGTAAATAATGTATAATTAAATTAAGTCTAGATATCGAACCCTGCATCTAATATCTATAACGAGGCAGATTTATCTATCTATTTATAAAATTCCAAAATAATATAAGAACAATACACTTTTTTCAGATATTACTACAATTAAAAAAATTAGAGAAAATATATTAATAAAACACATTACAGATAACATGAAAAGAACAATAATAGGAAAATATCAACTCCTATAGATAGTCAACATGAATTCAATGCCACAGCCGGGATTTGAACCACGGATCTCCTTGTTTCCGTCCAAACGCTCTAACCCTGCCGTGGCATTGAATTTTTCAAGTTGACTCTATCTATTCAAAACCTCAGCCGATATATGGCTAGTGTGAAGAAATGATTGCTTTCCATCAAGTAATTTAAATAATAATATTTAAAATGATGAAGCCTGGGATTTAAGTACTTACAATAGTAAGTTGCCACAAGTGGTGTATCTCGGATGCGAGAGTCCCTAGTGGTTTATCGTGGAAATATGTATATGAGTCAATTGGAGAATTTAATGTCATGACGGCAAGTTGGCCATGGTAGCTCAATGGGTTAGAGCGATTGGACGTAAACCAGGGAATCCGTGGTTCAAATCGTGGCGTCGAATTTTTCAAGTTGACTCCATCCAAAACCTTAGCCGATATATGGCTAGTGTGAAGAGATGGTTAATTTCCATCAATTAATCAACTCCTATGTTAAAAGTACTGGCATCCAGCACTTACAACCGGTATACGGCTGCCTTTCTTAAAATATAAATAATAATTTGCAAATATTCTTTAACATTAACAGTGCTGGTATACAGCACAACAATTTAAAAATAAGTTTATTAAATTATCATAAACTTTCATTTATTCTAAGTATAATTTTAGACTAATTTACCATTGTTCTAGTATAATATTTCGCAATTATTTAAATTTGCTAACATATATAATTTGATATTAATTGAATAGATTGATTTGTATTAATTCACTTCATCATTCCTTTCTTAAACTATTATACAAATCATTTTAAATTTATTAAATATTCCATATAAATGTATGTAATATTAAAAAAAACTAAAAATATTCCAAATATGCCTTCCTGTCGGAAAAGAATGCTCCAATCACTATAATCCACATCCTTCGACGAGCAGTGGACTCAAAAATTTGAATGCTATGTAAACAAAGCATCTCGGTTTATCATATCATGGCCAGTTCTACAAATTATTGAAAACAGAGACCATTCTAATCATGTATTTGAAGCTTTCTGTGTAAGAAAGGGAAATAAGGTCGTGATAATAATGTAAGTATTCGTCCTAAATGGTAGAAACTAGCATGCATTATGTAACACAGTTTTAACACTAGTACATTGGGCCTTTACGTGCGAAAGAAGATTATCTACATCAATGCACTAATAATGCGAGATGAACTTAAAATGTAAAACAAGTCAAATTCTGCAACAGCTTTTGCCTTTGTATAGTTCATATTTTGCATCCAAGCGCCTACTGCTCCTACTGCTTGCTTACGACGGTGATCTTGAAATACTGTAACAGCCAACAACTTACGTAATATATAATGTTCTAAACAAAAACAGAATGTAATGAGAGGTGGACGCTGACGCATCATGTTGTGAACAAGCATGAAGCCATAATCATATTGCACTGATTGAAATGCTAATCCAGGTATTTCCTCCCTTTCAAGAAAGTGTAAGAGACTAAACTTAACAGGAATTAAGAAACTGATGTTTTCACAGCCAAAACCAATAAATGTGAACGTTTTACTTAACGTAGAAAACGCTTTTTTACTTTATATATCTTTTATATAAATTACGCATAAAATACCTACAGGTTATTTATTCACCCAAGTCTGACCACCAATATTTAAGGTTTATCATAAAAAAACATAGACGAATGTCGGGTAACTCTAAGCTTCATAGACCCTGGGCCCATTTGAGCATTTCACCCATTTCATTCATCGTCCGATAGGACTTAAAAAGTCAAAGAGCGTAAATTAAAAAAATATTTAAAAAACATTATTTTACTTTTAATTATCAGGCGAGTCAGATCTCTTCATCGTACGATGTTTATTGAGAGCTGGTGGGGGGATTTACGTCTTCAAACGTTAAGTCATATGAAATGGGTGAAATGATGCTCAAATGTGTCCAGGGTCCATGGAGCTTAAAGCTATCCGACATTTGTCTTTAAGGGTAAGGGAAAAACCCGGTAAAAGCCTTATCCAGGTAACTCACCCTAACCTATATTCGAACTAGGAACCTTTTGAACGTAAGGAGGACAAGCTACCTACCATTACGCTACCGAGGCGGGCTATTGACAGCTTCAGGAGATGGCATAGCTCCACTAATTTCAAGGAATTCCATTTGGCATTTTTGTTCATTCATATAAAATACAATTTCAGTTTCAATTTGATTTCTATTTGATCATCCTAGGTGCAACACTCATATTTGAACATATTTAAACATTTTTGTAAGTGGTACTGCAATGTGATTCTACTCTGTTTGACAGAAGAAGAAAACTCATATCCATATATTGTTAGTTATAGGGAGGGGATTTCCACTTAACTTTTATGTGTGCTTTGTCTCTACAAATAAGTATCACTGCTAAATATATGAGTGCCTGTGTTCGCATGTAACACGCACATAACAAAATGGTTTTGGTATCGGTAATAATAAATGGCAAACACTATTATTACAAGGATACCGTACTCTACAATTAAACCTTACTCAAAATTCTGTTGTGGAACTTAGAAGATAGATCTGAAGAAGGAAATAGCTTACTGGACTATGATATGAAAAGAGGAACACTTAGAAAAATTTTTCCGAAATTTTCCGAAATAAATACATAAATATCAGAAAATCACTGTTATACGCAAATGAACTGCGAGTAATTCAAAGACCTTCTATATACAACCCATATTGATCACCTGGAAAGGTAAGTTTTCTTATCTGATGTATCTTCCCATCCTTTTCCATACTTTCGCCATCATCTGTAGAGGAGAACTGCTGAGCACACACAACGGGGTGCTTCTAAACTGAAAATTATGGCTAGGTGGTATTCTCCAAAGAAGGAAGGCTTAAGAATCTCGGAAGTGAGAGTTCCAGATAAACGTCACAGAGAAAGATATACCTTGAAGCAAATCCTACAAACTTAAGCGACTATTCTTTGTCTTCCGAGTGTCTTTGGAAAGAAAATGCTTAGTTTATAACATGTCATGGTTTATGTACCTGCCGCTGATATCATTTGCATCTCTAATATGCTGCCTATGCCACGCAGTTCCATGTGAATTTATACATGCAATTAAGGTGACATATAAAAGTGTGCTTTCCAAAAGAAGAGCAAAGAGTATAAGACGTATTTACGAACCCTGATGTACTTCTGTAGTAACAGGGAGTAAAAGAGATTAGAAATGGCAAGGAGACCAAAAATTAAATATATGTGCAAACTTGAGGAAAGACTTAGGAAAGAAGTTAGTGAAATTCTTTGCCGACAGCGTGGTATTAATAGTTCGGAAACGGGACAGCACACCGAAGCGAGGAAGAAACAATTGGAAGCACTAGAGCGTTACTGTGACCTATCTTCAAAGGCATAGACGTAAAAGAACAATAATAAAACTAAGAAATAGGAGAGTTAACACTAAAAAGGAGGAAATTATTTGCCAGGTTGAAGCGGCGAAGATAAAAATCACGATTCATTTGAAATCGCAGACGCCATTCCCTCTCTAATAATTATTGGCTGTGCATTTTGGAGTGCAAGGCGTATTGCATATTTGTGGACTTGCGGTTGGATTTAATTACAGAGTATATCAATGGGAAAAGGCTTAAATGCAGAAAAACTTAGTAGATTTTGTACAAAAATATTCAACCAAAGGGTTCATAGAAAGCAGATAAAAGGGGAGGATGGACCTGGCAAAAAACTATTTTTTTTTTTTTACTACGGAGGGGATTCGGCACTGCGACCAGTCTTGGTCTGTTGTATGTACTTATGTCCCCAGAGGGGTATACCCGGGAGGAAGGATAAGGCGAGAAGGGACAGAGGGAGGCCGTCGAGCCACGACAGTACAGAGGGTAGGGTCCCTACATTTTACTTAGATGCTAACCTCCTGCGGTAGGCCAGAACAACGAACATCTGCTCCTACTGTAGTTCTGAAGCTGTCCCAGCAGTAGGTGCCGACACCGGCAACCGTGCTACTGAAGGAGCAAGTGGTTTACTCAGAGCAAATCATCCTGCCATACACCGCCGAAACACCCACCGACACTTCTACCCTGAAAGAGACCACCGGATGAGAGATATTGTAAAATGATAATGGACATGAAATGGAGGGACATAAAATTTAATTATTGACCCGGGAAAACCCCTGAAACAACCATAGGACCTGTAGGTCAGCCACGGGGATCGAACGCGTGCCTCCCGAATGCGGGCCACAGACGAAACCGCCTGAGCCATCTCGCCCGGTAAAAACTATGGTTAATAAGCAGTGAACAACAAGGCATTCCACAGCTATTTTGGGTTCTGTGAGATTTGATGCGTTAGCCTAAACTGTTTCAAAAAAGCATCTCATGAAAAATCAAGTATTATAAAGTTTACACATTGTAGAAGACCACCAATTACAGATCCAAAGCGACTTAAGTGCAACTTACTTTACAAAAATGAGAAGATGACTACTGTAAAAATAATTTTAGTACATTTCTGAAAAATCATCATCAATTTAATCTCAAAAATTGTTAATACCTATATCTGTGAAGCTTGGGTGACACTTTAATTTTTCATATACCCATTCTGAGTATTAAGTAAATCTAGTTTTGGATTCATCTGCTGGTGGTGTTGGTAAAATAGTGACATGGGAATCTATTTAAGGGGAAGGTATACCAAGGTAAGAGTATAATTTAAAATTAGATAATCTAGTATTATCGTGATTCTTAGGCCAAATATTTCTGCATTACACACAGGGAGAGTGCAAAACTTTATTGCGTAGCCCCAAGAGCGCTGTCTACGCTTTCTTGCGTGTCTTTAAGAATATATTTTAAACATATTTCAAATATTCATGAAAGAAAGCTTCATTTGTCCCACAATGACATACAACAGTTTCTATGACAGTTGTGATAAATTGCAAATGATTGCAAGTATATGTCTTCCTGTCAGCCTGTGATAGGATAAATGTATTAACTTTTAGCAAATTTCTCTTTTTCGCCCACTTCACCCACCACTCGGTCTTCTGTTAGAATAAGCTTTCCAACATCAGTTCTACATTCAGAGTCCCGCTTTCACTTTCCCGGTACTTCTTTGTGGCTTCGAGTAGATTTACTATTCTAATCTGTTACTCAGCATAGAATGAGATGAATAGGAAGTACCTTTTTGTGTAATTTACGTCCTCCAACATTAAGTCATATCGGACGATGAATGGAATGGATGAAATGATGCTCAAATGAGCCCGGGGTCCATAGAGCTTGGAGTTACCCGACATTCGTCTTTCAGGATAAGGGAAACCCCGGAAAAAACCTTATCCAGGTAACACACCCTGACCGAGATTCGAACTTGAGACCTCTTGAACGTGAGGCAGACATGCTACCACCACGCTACCGAGGCGGGCGAAGTTCCATTCACTACACAAAACATTCACGAGATTAAACGCAGCAGCAGGTGTTATTATTAAAGCTATATAAAATAATTAAACGGATTATGTGTACTTTGATGTTTCTGCTATTTATTAAGTTACAAAGTGTGAAAAACATTAATTATAAGAGATCTACAGAACAAACTATGAGTTTAAAAGCACCTTAGAAACAAAAAGATATATTATTTTCATTAAAATATATATGCGTGAGAGAAATAAGCTTTTTCTATTCATAAAGTTAAAAGTAATACTAAATATAACAACATTTTTCTTTTCGCATTTTCAGAATATTGTAAAAGCATCATGAACTATATACTAAACTGTATTCTTACCTTTTAAAAACATGGCACAGTTTTAAGACATTAAATTTATAAAGAAACGGAAAATTAACTGAAAATGAACGTGTACTATATAATTCAGGTACACAATATGCATTACAATATTCTCTGTATCACTAAAAAAGGCGTTTTATTGTATTCATGTGCTCTCTTTCAAACGATACTTCGTTCAGTATTTTTATTTAATTATAATTCTATGTATGTTGGTAACAGATCTTAATAAAGCAGTGCTTACTAATAGTTACGAGGCATAGATTAAAGTAGTACCTACCCGTTCTACTCATGACATCAAAGTATATTTTCAGTTCGGAATGCAAGATGGATGCACATGTTTTAGACGATCTAGAAGTGTGCTTATAATACTACTAATAAGACCTCAACTCTGAAATACATTACGATTCTCTTCAGAATAACATAAAATTATATATAATGTATAGTATTATTCAGGATTAGATAATGCTACGTTCTCCGGCTTTAAAAAATGTGTGATCATCGTCTCCTTGGTCAATTAGGCCTGTAGTGCAACACTTTTCTTGGGACTCTATCTTTTGTCATTACTTCAACACGGTATCTTCATTCATTTAAATATTTCAGGATTTTTCCCCCAAACAGTGTATTTCTAAACCTTCCTTTATCTTCTTATTTGAAATTTTGACGAAAACCTCTTGAGAATGTTGGTCTATGTGGCTCATTTGCTTAGGCATTGACCTTATAAGATTGCATTCTTTAAAGTGACAGCTCCATCCTAGTACATTCATGTAAAAAAAAAAAAAAGAAAACTGCTACGAGACGAAATTCCGGCACTTCGGTGGTGCTGGCAATTGACAGCGTCGTTAACAAACAATTAATCGCATAGGAAAACAGGCACAATCGGAAATGTTGAAGAACTCCTATCGTGTTTCTTTACTGCTTTTTGCTTTTAGGCTTATACTACATCTTGCTTGAGGCATGAAAATCTATATAAAATCATTTTCATATTTATAAGAAATACATGCTCCTACGAAATTAAAATCCATATCCAGTTGTACTTTGGTTCTAATATATACCTTAGAAGGTCATTGTTTTTGTCTTATTTATCGGTGTTAAAGTAAATATATCCTGTACGCTTCTCTGTTGTCATATAAGGAGGTAACAATTAATTACCTCTAATTATTTTTGCTTTAGATTGAGACATCTCAGTGTGACTTGTACTACATCCTCAATTCTGTCATCTCATATCAGGATAGAAATATTTAACTAAATAATTCTCCGGTAACTTTCTTTAGTGAGCATTTTTTATATTTACTGACCCTTATATTACGCGCGTTTCATATTCAATATCTTGACGAGTTTAACACTCTAGTTCCCAAATCTGGAGGTTTATCTGTATTTTAAGAGCATATTTACTCTGTAGCATTTCCTGAGGCAGCATGCTGCATGAGTGTTAACTTTGTATTCACAGTGGAAATATAAACAGACGTATACGTAGTTGTAGAGAACATCCAGCTGTTGTTATGGTTTTGTAGGCAAGAGGAACGTGAACCCCGTCGCTTGTGTTTTACCTGTTCTATCATCCTTGTTGCTTTTCCTGCTCTCTCTACCAACCCGAGTCTACAGGAAGCTTTACCATATCTGGATTTTATATCTCTACCGCGGAGTGCTAAACTTGCGTACTTTGACAGTACTTACCGAATGTTGAGAATGTTGAGAAATTTGCATTTTTAGAAATGTGTTTAATGAGAAATTAAACGCTTTGTCTCACCAATGATAAATATGTTCATTTCGCAAGCCTTTATTTGATTATCTTAAAGATATCAGATAAAAATTGTTTGCATAATAAATATGAACATTTCAATCCTTGTTTCACATAAGCTTGCCCCGTATCTCTTAACGGTCACGTGACCTTATCACCTCTCATTGGCTGCTATTGCAGTACAGACTGTTGTGCGGTAAAAATTAGTTCGTTATTTAACATGGTGATATATCTTTATATGTTGAAAGAGAACTGTCAAATTTATATTTTCGTAACTGTTTGAATTAAATATATTACGCAACAGAGTTGATTTATCTGAAATGCATGTTAATTCTTAAACGAAGTAAGGAGGAGGTTCCTCTGCTCGCAACCCGTCTTTCACATGGCACGATAGCACGTGATTTAGCGGTCGTGATGATATATTTGTTTATATGACTTTTATCACTGACCTTGTTTTGAACTGGATTAGTCATATATCGCCATTCGAAGGTGTGTTGTGCTGAGTGCGAGAGCTAAATTATTTTATTGACCATTTATTGCGCATGTACTTATTGTATGTATAATGGCAGAGTCTACCGCCAGTTTTTCGCTGAAGCATCGCAAGGGAAAACATTTACAAAGCGGCGAAAAAAGAATTGTGATGCATGTGTTTAATGCACACACAGAGACGAATTAGTCTTTGTCAGTGAGAGAAGTTGAACAGCTGTGCTCTGAACTTACAGGTGTGTTGGATGCGTATGAACATCGCGACATGAAATTGAGACAACAGGAAAACTTACCATTCCAGGGGCGATATTGCTGTGTGGCGAAGACGTTATTTAAGGACAATCACACTCTACCGGGATACAAATCGCAAAATATACTACCTTGACGAGACTTGGGTGAATGGACACACGACAAGTATGGCGTAACACGAACTTTAAGACTGAAAGACAAGCATTTTTGCAAGGTATGTGTGCTGGTTTTAAAAATACCAGTGGTAAAGGCCAAGGACCTTTCATTATAAACTTGTCTCAGTTTTATTGCTCATTAATTCAGTTTCAACTTGCTCAGTTTCATTAAAAACTTCATTATTTTTGCATGCCTTTATATTCTTATTTGTATGATTTTATCTATCTTCCTGGTAATTATTATGACGTTTACTGCAATTTTAAATGTGACGGGAAGGCACCGCCTACGGTCTATGGCGCGAAAGCATTAGCCAATTAGGATGAGGGGGAAGGTAGTTGCACGCGGAGTGATACATGTCAGTGGGGCAAGATTATATGAACAGAGATTAGTTTAAAGATTTACTTTTATTACCTTCTTTTCTGAAGAAAGATAGGATGAATTTCTGTTATGCTATCCTTGATTAAACTTTATGAGCAACGTCCACTTCCTGTGCTGCTTACCAAGAGTAGGCAGACGAAGTGTTGCATTTCACCCAAAAATTAGATACCGACAGCTAAGAACATGCATGAATGAAACTAAAAATACGTTTTGGGAAAAAGTCTGAGTCTGTGAATAGTATCACTAAAAACAAAAGGTATGTTAGATAACAAATTATATTGTACGGTTGTGATACCCCGATTTTGAAGAAACTTTTCCTATTCCAAACTACATTTTTACATGGAAGAATAGAAGTAATATTTGACTTTATCAAAAATGGCTTCATCGAAAATTATTAAAATATGTAACAAATGAATACATCAGTTAACTGCTAACCACGCTTTACCACATAAACTCTTATCATTACACCTGATACTCCATTGCATGCATTTAGAACAATATAAAAATGACCTATCAAATCAAAATAATAACTCAAGTGCTAGCTCCAACTCACTACAGAACTGCAATCGCTTTGTCCACTTGACTCGACTCAACTCTTAACATTAATAGGACTGATCTATTGCCGGGGGCTGGTCAGCCCATTATAAACGCCCTGAATACAAAGGGAAAGTTCTATTAAAAAGACTACTCTAAATTGCAAAACGAATCTTCGGTAACCATGCACACATCATAGAATTTATAAGTATCACATAGTGACACGCTCTTTAAAATTTGGTTTACCGCTTCCTCTAATGCATTCTGTGACTATAGGTATGTGCAACTGAATTTCAGATTCGCTTAAATTAACAAAAGATAGAGTGAAAAATAAGTTCCTATAAGAATAGTTTATGGCACAACGGCATTTAGCAAATGTTTGCATGGCTAGAGTACACAAATCTTGGCCTAACAGTAGTACCAATTTCCAGAGGAAACTTTCCTATTAGATAAGGATAAAATGTACACCTTAAGGACAAAGGATAAACTGGATAAAAATGGAAATAAGGATAAAATGCAAAATGTGTAGAAGTGGGATCTTTTTTCCTGTGAAGTGGTACAGAATTCATGTTACAAAAAGTAGACGTAGTATACTTAAAAATATGTATAAAATGTAAATATTGGGGTTACAAATTAAAGACAAGTCTCTTGTTTATACTCTGCATAATGAACTTAACATGGAAGTTTTGGAAAATTTTACCATCTAGTTTTACTTTTAAAGCATCAGTAATTTTGAAGTAAAATCTTGAGAGTTCCCATGCTGTTGATTCCTTAGCGATGCATATGTATAATTGGATATAAAGAAATGTAAGCTTGTCAAATCCAACGAGCTCTTCACTGCAGTCGAGCTGGAGTTTCTTCAGGCACTCTTATTTTGACGTGCATGGATAGTTCTGCCACAAATAGTGGGCATAATGAACTTATATATGATGTAGGCATTCCTTGGACTAGGAACTCCAAATCATTATCAAACCTCCTGTAGAGGAGTTAGGAGTTATCAGATGGGAGAGAGGGAAGTCTCCAGTAGGTTATGAAGTAGCCTGAGGGCTGGTTTGATACTGTCTAAATATGTTAACATATGTTAAAATCTCTAGAAACATCTCGATGCTTAATGAGGTTCTATTAAGGGCTGGATCAAAGTGTTATAAAGGTTCCCTAAAATTTAAAGGAAATAAACATGGTGAACTATTTATTAGAAAACCATGTAAGAAAATAGTGTAAAGCTTATGCAAATGCACAATGAATTGGCTTTAAATTGGCACAGGCAGTACAATAAGCCCAGAGGCTACAGTGCGTCCTAGCAGTGACGGAAACCAGTATTAACCAAGGCAAAATAAGACAAATTTCAAGACAAGTGGGCCAATTGTGCTTCCAATTTAACTCCAGCAGTAGGAAATCAAAGGGTAAACTCAATGGGCATCCAGATCCGAACGACGATGTGCGCGAGCAAGATCGGGGTTGCTAATATCAACCTGAAAATGACTAGCTCTGCCATAGTCACCTGTAACCTGGGATTCCGGTTGTAGACGAGACACCATTACATTCCACCGTCCTACTCCAACAAAGCAAATGGCCTTCCCTGCTTCTATAACCCTGAAGAAAGGAGTGGAGATATAGGATAAAAATAATGTACTATAAATTCGTAGTAGATGAGGAACAACTTCAGGATTTTCCTACCGACACGGAAAACTATAAAACTCCAATAGTCACAGAGGACAGGAATAGAGTCAAAGACTTCCCGAAGCAAGCATCACAGGTTATTGCGGAGCCATCTCTTTGACAGACATTGGCTAGTAATACAGAGTTAACAATGAAGGTTGCGGATTCCCATTGCAATTAGCTGTAAGCAGATTTAGAATATTTCTGTACATTAAGCGAGCTTCCGTTTGCCCCTTTAGTACCATTTTGAGATACGCCCAAGGTGAAATTTAAATTGTTATGCTTGTGCTCGGCCCACTTTAGGTGTAGGTAACTGGACATTTGCTTTTTCATTACTACGTTATTGCAATGCTTTCCTCAGAAGCTTGTGCTCATAATATTTACATGCGTACTTCTGCATATCATTCATTTATACATACGTATTTCGATGTTAATACGGATGCTTAGAAGAATAATAGCTTTGGATACCTAAGAGCGGAAAACTCTTGGCATTCGATTCACGATGCGACTGCGGATGTAGACAGCCCAATATGTCTGTCGGGTGCAGACATTGGCTGGGAACGGATATTTATTGCCAGAGGTATCTACTTCCCCACCAACAAAGTCTGCCCATAATTCATTTTGGTATTAGCCATCAATGTATACTTGCTTGGTGGTTTCGGATGCTGCAGCCAAATATAACCTGTCAAGTAAACGGCAATTTGCACACGGTCTTCAGCTCTCATTTCTCGCGTGAAGAGAACGTTTTACAGCCCAATGGCTAAATGGACAATTTAACACATGCGTCGTGCTACATTCAGACATTAATAGCCAAAAATTCTACCCTTGGTCAGAATTAATGGAACGAAAATCGTACATATCAACTATCAGACCTATACGACTAGATGAACCATCAACAAATGCATTTATTGAGCCTGAATTAAAAAGGAAAGAAATATTTTGTGTAATATCCACATGACCTTTTCTAGCCAATATTATTCCTAAAAACTAGTTTTGCTAGAACTTATCCTTCTACCTATTTTAAGAAAATTGATATCAACTTTTTAACATAATACTTGACCACATATATCTTGCAGGTGTAAGGTAGCAGATAAAAGAAACCGAAGAGCTATTCAAATGTTCAAAAGCGGGTCGGTATATGCTTGCATTGAATTACATTTCTTCTCGAGAAACAACTGAAAGATGAAAATTGAAAATATATTGAAAAATGAAACCAATTAAGAATATCCTAACAGTGGCTAAAGCGAAAAATTGTAATATAAAATAAATTGTGTTTATTTAAAGATATTTATATATTTTATTCATTTAGATTTTGCCTATCCTGTACGGTTTGCAAGTTGTACAAAATTAAATAAAATTCCTTCCCAATAAAGTGAAATCCTTAAATTGTCACAGTAAGTTCAAGATATACATCAACAGCATTTATCGTGTAACTAAATAGCATTATCATCAAACTCTTGTGCCACTTTTAGTAAATAAAAAGTTCTGAAATGTTTCTGCGTACGGGGTAGTTTGGAATGGGGCATTTTCTTGAAAATACTTGTGTCGCAACTTTGGAAAATATTGAACTTAAATGCCATGTTTGGTGTTTATCCGACGTTTCGTTTTCCAGAAGTACCTTTTTGGATTAAGGGGCTTCCATATATATCGGTGAAATATCGATTATTTTCCGGTAGAATTTTATGATTTATAGGCACTCTATATTCGTGGCAAAGAAAGTTTACAAATGTCGGAAATAGAGGCAGGATATTGATTCTAGGTATGTTGATTTGTATTTCAGAAGTGCATACACGGATTTGTATAAATATCAGATACTTATAATGACACTGAAAGTACAGAATGTAAATAGAAATATAATATTAAAATCCTTTTGTGACAACCGCAAATGCAATAGGCGAAATAATGGCAATTCGTTAACTCTTGTCCATTCAATTACTTCACATTTAAATTAAAAATGTATGTGTATAATGCTAAAAGACCTGTTATTATGCTAACGTGGAGTCCTTTGTAAGCGTAAAATATTCCTTCACATATTGTGAATCGTTGTGTTTGTCCCTGAAAAGAAAAAAATAAAGGAAATATGAAAATTACGTTTCAAATAATTTAATCGTTGAAAAACTACAGACTCCCGCACATTGCAAAATCAGGATGCAATTGAAGGTTTGCCCTTTCCTAGCCATTTAAATGCAAAACGAAGTTTTATAATACAGATACGTAATCCTCGACAATATAGTGCAAAATTTAAAGCTCCCTTTTTGTTTTGCTGTTCTGATTTTCATGCCTTTTCTATTTTAAAGGTTTTCTACTAATCCTTTCTCTATTCTTTCTTTTTGTTTAATTTCCCTCATACATTCAGCATACATAGATATATAGGCTTTTATTGATTTAATACATAAATACTAGAAAATTATGGGTTAAAGGCTTTAGTTTTTAAGGAAAACTTTCACTGTTACATAAGTTTAACCAGGGAGTTAAGAAATTATATTTGGAGTAATATACAAACTTATTTATTTTCAATCGTGATATTTCCACCGAAACACAAAATTGGATGATCATTGTTTTAGTAAATTTATTTGAAAGTTACACACATAGAACAATAAACACTATTTTTGTTACAAAAAGTGCTATTTATTGTTGCAAATGGAAATATAGTAATCTATATACCAGTAAAATATAATTTTCGGGTGTTAAGGGAACAATGTCCGGCAAACTCAAGAAACCCTGCATTATTTTGCAAGTTCTGTAGTGTTTAGTTTCAGAAAATTTTCAGTTGCACGTTTTGATGTTACAGTTACAAGAGCATTAAGTTTAACCGTACTTCAAGATGTAAAGAATCGTAAAATTAATCCTACCTAATAATGCAAACTGTGACGCACAGTACGTTTAAGAAATTTAATAAACTGAATGCCATAGGGTAACACAAGTTTGTTTAAAAGAATGGCGAGTTATTTATAGTATCGTTGTGTTATATCTTTCCTTAAAACTCCTTTTTCAGCCACGGTTTGTTGATTAAATACAACTATCATCATAGATTTAAAAATGAAAAGTGTTACTATCAATTTATGAATAGAGATTTTATGTTCTGACCCTCTTCAACTGTGAATTTTAATATTTAGAGATACTGATATAGTTAACATATAATTTGACTTATGTCCATTACAAAATACAGAAAGCACCTAAAAGTGGACAAGTTTGATTTAACAGTAAGAATGTCACGGCCATTAATAAAAACAATAAAATCAATAATACTAATTTTTAATGTAAGTGTTAGACTACATATTTTATACGTCTTTGTTTGCATTGGCCTAGGTCATTCCCCAGGAAATATATAAAACCATAACAATTACAAGATAGTGGCTAAAATTACAATAGTCTTATCCTTGAACTCTCCTGTTTACTGACCACTTTCATTTATTTCTTACATTCTATAAATGTTTCGGCACATTTAACAGGTCTTGGTGAACTGTAAATACCTATTGTTCTGGTTGTCACTACTTTATTTCTATTGAGCAATTTCCTACAATCAATTGTTTTCTCCAGTCGTTTGTACCTGAACGTTCAAATGATAATTGAATCTCACCTTTCCTGTCATTACATTTCGGAGATCTTTCCTTTAACACATTCTTCGCTGCATTCCTCATTTCCATATTCCCAAACCAAGCAGTTTCTTCTCTTTCATTCTTGTCACAAACGTGAGGTATGTCTTTTCTAATTCGGATTTCCATCCCTTGCAGAAACTGGCGTTATACAATGATTTGGGTAAATAACGTTTGCCTACCCGTATCTTCTCGTCTGTCACTTATATATCACTATCTGGCATTTTTATTATAAAGAAGGATACCAACATTCGTTTAACCAGTTGTTCTCTAACGCTCCCTTCGCTAACTGTAACATACTTCTGCATTTCCAAGTGGACAGGTTGTAAAATTCATAACTATATCTTAGTTTGGCAGGTATCTTGAAACTTAATACCAGTAACTTTTAAGGATTTGCGGATCTCTGAACTTTGTATAAAGCGACCGTTTGTCAATATTCAAACCAAATTATAGGCCACCAAGTATATTATTTTCAACACTGATGTCCTTCGTTATGTGACGTTCTACTAACCGTTTTGAAGATATCAGATCGCCTATAATAGTTATGATAATAATCCTTTCCAAGGTGTCAGAGAAGGGGATAGAAGATTACAGTTATTTTTAATGCAGCGGCCATGAAGGTGTCATTACGTTCCTAATTATCTGTTATAAATATGTAACATCCAGACTGGCACTCATTTAGTGCCATGAAAAGCTTTGGTGTGGAAGTGCCAGTGGCAGTGAGGGTATGCTTTAAGATACCGAATGAGTATAATCGCTTTAAACAACATCGAACTAACCTAACAGGCCTCGAATCCCATGTACCTTAAATTAAGAATCGAAAGATTGCCTTGAGATGATGTTACCTAAGTTGAAATAAATTCTTTCTCAAATTGCTTTGTTCATCTTTTTAATTACCGAAGACATCACACATTCAGAGTTATTATATGATAATGGTGTATGAAACAGAAGCAACTAGAAGATAGTTTGAAAATATGAACAAACAATTTGAATAAATATTTTCACCTAATAGAACTACTCCATTACTTAGTTATTAAGATCAAAAGTGCCTTACATGTATAAGGGCTTTGGTAGCGCTTTTATTTGAAGTTATTAAGAAGCTATAGTTTATACTAGCAGCTATAAGCTATTATGCAGCATAGTATATATATTTTTAATTATTTATTAAACACAATACATATTAGTCATTCTCAGCGTTTCCATAGGACGACAGAGACACCGAAACACTGAAGACACCTTAAGAGGAACAAGTGGGGACGAAATTTGGGAAGAGAACGCTCCAGTCCTAAGTTCAGGGTAGCTTCCCGACATCTACTCGATCAGAAAGAGAGGTTTCAGTGTAATTTGAACGTGGACCTCCCATTCACGAATACATACGTGAAAAACCTAGAACACCCGAAACAGCCTAATGAAGGAGAGGGACAAAAACATAGTGCTAGTTTCAATAACCAGTAGATGCAATGAACTTATCCGCATTTTCAGTTTCAGGAGTCACTTATCGGTGGCTGCAGGTGTCTGACCATTGATTTTGGTAATACAACTAGATTTAAAATGAATCAGATTTTACCCGAACTATTGTACCTTTGGCTCGTATTTAACAATAAATTGATCATTAATTTTTATTGGTGCTATATTTTTAATGATGCTACATGATAGCATCATAGCTTGGTTAATAAAGAGGCTATCATGTTCATCTCTCACCACCGGAACTCTGTAATTTATCATTTGCTGTTGTTTTTGTCAAATGAGTCCAGGATCCATAGTGCTTATAATTACCAGACATTCATACTTCAGCATAAGGGAAAACCCCGGAAGAAAGCCTTATCCAGATAACTCGTCCTGACCAAGATTGGAACTCGGGACCTCTTGAACATGAGACAGCCACGCTACCATCTACGCTACGGAGACGGGCAATCTTTATTTGAAGATATTTCTTTTAACATAAAAATGAACTTATAAGCTCTACCCAATGATAATAATCGTTGTCGGATTCCAACCATCAACAACGCAAATAATATGAAATACTACTTAAAAAGTTTTCTGAGTTTTAAAAGGAACCCCACTCAATTATAGATATCTACTTTCTTTTATTCTGGAAATCTGAGCGAAATCGATGACTCCACAGCGGTGACCTTCACATACATGTCATATTAAGCCAATCAGATAACACTATTTTTCTACATTAAAGATAGCTAATCAGTCTCGCTTCATTCTTAAGGCCATTCGGAAACATTGATCACTCTGCTATTCCCCAAGAGTAAATAGGATTATACAACTAACAAAATACAGAGAGAAATTGTGAATAAATAATTGTGTACTGAATGACAAGACCCAATCATATTTAACATTTTTCATTCGAATTATTATATTAAATAACAAGTAGGATGGCAGAGATGGACTTCCGGTAGTCCCAAATTCCTATATAAACCATTGGATCAGATAGCTTAAGCTAGCACTCGGAAAAAAAAAAGTGAGCAGACTCTAGAAGAGTATATTTTTCTGAGTTCACATCGTGTCAAGGCGGTTTACAATGGTGTCACGGAACGCGTCTCTTTAACTTCGTCCTACTGACTCCTTTCATAATTATAATAATGAGAATGTTCACGCACTGTGTGTTGTTTCATATGTTTCGTGCATATTCAGATAGGAAATCCTTCCCTTTTTCGCACACTTTTATGTGTGCGAATAATGGAGTCTCATAATTGACTCATAATTAAGTCTGAATTACTATCCCTGCACGGATAGCAGAGCGGTTATAGACAATTATACAGCAGCTAGACCGACAAAGGTTCGAATCCCAAAAATCATTTTGATTCTTTTTAGTATAGAAATACGAAGTGTGTATTACGCACATTGTAATATAACTTCCAATTGCTAAGGTTTACTAGATTGTATCGCATTTATGCTCACAAATATAAACTTAAACACTCTACTCTGCTTTTAAACTAACTGAAATAAATGTTTTATTCGTATGTGTAAAATCAAATAAAAACTGAAATTAACTTAGTAGTGGGCGTGTAAAGGCTCTGCTACTATTACTGCCCTCATTCTGAGGGACATTGATGAGGCCAAATGCCTAGTGAAATTTTCACGAGAGGATTCTTCGCATTATATGACAGCATCATTCATAACAGATGAATGAGCCTGAGGTTTACACAACCAATATGAAGGCAATATTCTAATAACATTGCATCTATTTTGAAAACGATAAGAATATGTTATTTGCGCTGCTATAAATGAATGGGTTTAAAATATTATTTACCGTGAGCAAGAAAAACATAATATATTGCTATTAAAGTAACAAGAATAAAAAGAATTACGCATATAAAGTATTCGAAATCATATTGGTAGACTCATGAAGTCATAAGACTCATGCATACGGCCAAAACCACAAAGCATCTAACTTTGAAGTGAAGCCAGATTGGTATTAAAGCGTATAATGAAAAAATTAATTGTTCTTTCACACATTTTGCATTAAAAACGTTTTAAAATTTAATTATAGTACTGTGTCTGCCAAAATTATTTAAGTATTATGTAAGAAATAAAAATTATATACAAGAAAAGAAATAAAATTTTGTGAAAATAGGTCTTGGTTTTGTCTCAAAGTGCCGAGACTATATATGTGCAGATTTTTTTGCTTTCACACTAGCGTGTGTAGGCCAAAGTATAGAAAGGTAGAATAAGACTGAAAACTTCAGTGCCATAGCCGGGATACAACTCATTGAACTTCTGTCTGACTCTACCTTTCCAAAGCGTATTGAACGCAGCGTCATCGAATGCTTACGGTGCTTTCCAAATCGAACTTTGTTCATGGCAGGCGTTCATCTTTTGGCAAAGAATGTAGGGCACTTTTCTTGATTTTCCTAAGTCGGTAGAAGAATTTCAGAATGGATTATATACTAGCACGAATTATGTTATACTTCGAATGCTCATATTTTACTACATTTCATCTTTATCGGACTATAAGGCCTGGCATGCTTTGCGGAGCTTTAAGTCCTACGTTTTCAGAGATAAATTAAATTTATAATACAGCTGTTATGACAAGAGCTATGATTTTTCAATATCAGTTGCAATAACAATTGTTTACGAAGACAGCTAATGAATTAGCAAAAGTATAAGGGCGTTTTCCTTTGCAGTTCTTGAAAATAGGGAAATTCACAGTTTTGAAAGCTTAATTTATCTTTTTAAACTTTACTATAAATTCTACAGGTATTTAGAGGTGCTACTCAAGGGTATCAGTTAGATTATGTAATAAGATAACACATTCTATCAAGAGGAAATATAATTATATTTGGACAATTGGATGTCATTTTAAGTGGACTACTGAATAAGTGAAAATATAGATTCTGTTTATTCTAAAGAGAAAATCCTGTCTTAAATGTTCAAAACTGCTTTTTCCTATGCTATGAGCAACCCTTCTGTTTTCACACAATCAGAGTAGTGATATTACTATGGACAACCACAGCACAAGTTTACCTAAAAATTATTGTCCGTATGGGCAATCTGATTACCAAATGCAGTAATAGGATTTACCTGAATAAAGTCACAGCTTACTGCGAAATGCGATGAGAAGCCACCGAATGTAGCTTGGGAGCTCTGTAATTTCACATGCAAACTTGTTCCAATTGTATAATAGTGCATAAGTTGTAATGGAAAGTGCACGTATCAATATCGTGGTAGCCGAATGTACTTCTAACTGCTTGTGTGTAAGGATCGTTTGAGCACAGTGAAAACCTTTCACAAGTTTATGATCTAGTCTTGTTCACAGAACACCTCAACTCGGTTGGTGTAGTTAAATATGGAGGCGAGTAAAACAACAGACATTACTTATTAAAATATATTTTTCTTACGAACTGAGAATCTTCTTTGAAAATTGTATGCACTCTCCTGATCAGTAAATCAAAAATATTAAACTTGGCCACTAAAATTTTGCAACTTCATGTCAAGCATCTGTTCTGATCCATTTAGTTTTTGTACAGTTCGGTATAGCAACACTCCGAATTTTCTCTCTCTGCTCATTAGTTTTAACATACTAGCGGCATCGTCATCATCATTATCATCATCATCATCATCATTGCCGCAATCTTAACAAAATCTGAGTAAAGTGATTCTCTCAAGGTCCAACAGTGGCTCGCAGATGGTAGGACGAAACTTCTTTCAACGGATGGCTTGTGACCAGCATACAAGCGGTTCAAAATAAGTGTGAGTCTCAAACCTGTAATATAGTGGCAGCAACTTAAGGGGGAAAAAGTACTCAAGATTGTGCATTGTTGGGAAAAAATTGATGGAGGGTTTACAACTCAATTAAAATCATTACTACCTGGATCTTGTGAACAGGCATAGAGCCTAAAGAGTAATCCGAGTTCAACAGCATTTTTGCATTTGTTAGCTCAACTGTAAAAGATCGCCTAAGACCTATATATTACTTCTGTTATAAAATTCTGTTTAACCTCCAGAAACTGTGTCAGTACGTACAAATGAAGTGTCCAGTTTCTATTTTGACAAATTGTAACAGTATAGTATCGCCTGAAATCCGAAAAGAAAGAAATGTAACCTCCTTCATGAAAACGCCTTCCTTTTGTTGAACGCGGCTTTTTAGACGCTTGTACAAAACTGATATTTTCAGGAAAAATACAGTTTAAGCTGTTCAGAAACCAAATTCTATTGTGACTATTTTATGTGATTCTCCTCTATTTCTCGGAAAATCAAATTACTTAATATCTATACATATTGTATTCTTCATTCCCACGAAGTGACATCTCAGGGAAATATACATAGGAACTCACTTAAAAAGTACGGTTTTAAGGGTTTGTTTAAATTTTTTTGACTCGACGCGTTGGTCTAAAATTGTAGGATGATCGTTTCAGTCTCAGCTTTGGTGATTCGGAACCTTCCAACCGATCATCCGATTTCGAATCCTTACTGCCAACGAACACCTTTCATTCCTCAATAATTTCATCTTGCAATGCACAACAAATTAGCTGAATATATAAAAATACAAATTAACAACGTATGACGGATTCATAGCGTTTAATCATGAATTCCCATTTGAATTATTACGTTAGAGCAACTCCAGACTCTTCCAGGCGCAAGGAAGCTATCATCCAGCTCGGCATTGCAACTTAAAGGATGACCTCGTCTTTAGCAAGACGTTTATGTCAAAATGTCCACGTAACAAGGCGTAATAAACCACATGAATCACGTTTAGCCCTAGCCTGCTGGTCATTTGATTGGCTGGCCACCCACTCGAATACCTCCCCCCAATAAAGACTAACGTGTCACTATTCGCATGATGTCACTCAGCTTAAGACTTCCCACAGTGAAAAGTACTACAAACGACTCAAACGTATAAAAACGCAGGTAGAGTAATGGAGACGTGTATCGAAGATATGAATTTTGATATTTTTCCCTCCGTGATATGAATACTTGGCGAGGACCACAAGCTATCGGCAGGACATGGCCACTTTGTGCTGACCTGGAGCAACATGCTCAGCTGAAAATGTGAGAATATCAAGTGATTAAACATCACTGACAAAAATCTACTTGTTCAAGGCAATTCACTTGAGCAAAAAGTAAAAATCCACAAGTTGCATTAGGCAACCTAACTTTTCGGTTGCATTTTGAAAATGGAACATTGTCATTGCATAAAAACCTTCAACCATCGAACTCCACTTGTTTCTGTAATATTAATGCGCTTTTAATTAATTTAATTAAGTTAAATCTGTTAATTAAAAATTCTCCAAGGGTCAATCGGGTTTTATATCCTACTAAGAACTTTATTTTATCTTTAACAGAGAATTATAAAGAAGCCAACTTGGAGTATTATAAAACTCAGATGAAGCTATGCTAAGAAACAGAGATATGGCATTTCGATTTCATGAAGCCATATCTTAAAATAAGCTACAATTTCCAAAAGAGCAATATGAGCCTACTATCATTCATTACGCTATGCTGAAAATTGAAATTAATCGTTTGAATATTTTGACAAATGAAGCATTTTAAGCAATGCAAGGTGCTGAAAAAACAGTTTTGAAAAAAAAAAACCTATTTGAAAACGGAATATTCATTACAAACTATGATTGGATGTGCTTCAACAGACCCAATAGGTGAAAAATATTTCCGCAGTTAGTAAATCGAAGGCGGTAAATGTAAAATCTGTTGTGCAAGTGTAATAAAAGGCAAACAATAAAACTGTTGCATTTTTTTTCTAGATTTTCAATCAATTTCGCAGATGCGTTACCTTAATATTAATAAATTTTCATAAAATACAGTTAAAGAAATAAATAAATGTTCATCAAATTAATATCCAATAGATATTAATTGTTCTACTTTTTTGAATATTTCATACCATACTATTTTATGGTTACAATATTTTTACCCTGACTTTCTGGTGTACATTAAATTTTATTAGCATTAATGTATTTTTGAAAATTGTCCAATCACGAAAATATCCATTTTAGAAAGAAAATTGGTGTAACAACATTTTGAGTAATCGGTTTATCCGTAACACTCTTATTTAAATACCTCCAAAACGTTGTTCCAGTGCTACAGCATTTACGTTTAATCTTAACACACAACTGACGTCTAGTTAGTTTGGTATCCGTGAGGGAATTTCTGAAAAGTCTGAAATATCCAATGGTTTGAGGCGTGTAAACAACATTTAGGTTATAATTGGTTATTTCTTGAGAAGGAATACTTTTCCTTCTCAAAATGTATACAGAAAATATATTTTGCATATAGTAAATTACTTTTCCATACCAAAATATAGCCTGCCTCGGTAGCGTAGATGGTAGCATGTCTGAGGTCCCGAGTTCGACTCTCGGTCAGGGTGAGTTACCTGGATAAGCCTTTTCCGGGGGTTTCCCTTATCCTTCAAGTCGAATGTCAGGTAACTACAAGCTCCAAGGATCCTGGACTCATTTGAGCACCATTTCACCCAATTCATTCACCGTCCGATATAACTTAACGTTGGGGCGGACGTAACTTACAAAAAAAAAAATACTATTTTAAAGGGCTTTCTTTTTTGTTCTATATATGTCCCAGTTTTAACTGCAGTGGTCATATCGGTGGCTATTCGATGGTGTTTACTCGTAATCGTTGGGCTGTATCATTACATTGCGCACACATTCACACTGTCATTCATTCTTCCAGACTCCGGAGAAGATGGGGAATCATCTTGGTTGGAGAAAAATCCCTACCCCTAGCCGGGAATCGAACCCGGGACCATTATCACGCAGGTAGGTGCTTTACTGACTGAGCTACGTGGCCAACCTTGAAAGGGCTTCATCGGCACAGTAGACACATGAAATAGATAATCGACTGACTCAGTCAATGACGTTGTTGTAGCAAAATACAGCTTTAAAATTTAAGTTATGTAGAAAGTAATGTGACAGTATCATTTGTTTTGTTTAAAATAACTTCTTCAGTCAAACATAATTGTTAAGGTTTTTGACAGCTGTCCTTACTGTCTTTATCAATAGCTAACATGTATAAAATTGTGTTTACATCAATTTAAGTTTGGAAATTAATTTCCTCCACAAGTGACATTCTTCTATAATGAGCAACCTTTTTGTAATGTGCTACAGGTATCTTAGAGCACTTAATGCCTCAAAAATTCGCACATGAGCTCGATTATACACGTTGGAGTCAGGAAATTGGTTCACCAGAATTCAGCGCCTATACAGAACGACAGACATTGCCAGGGACTTTGCTGAGCTATAACATACCCAAAATAACAAATAGCACACTGTTGGTCATATTACTTTAAGGATGGTGGTTATTATTGTGAGATTATGTTGACAAATTATATGCTGGTAGCCGATTTTCGCCGGCTGCTTGAGGGAGTGGCTTTTATGTTGCCTCACATTCAGTTTTAATGATATGGGCACAATGCTGGTATTAATTATATTTGATTAATAGTTGTCCCCAACATGTAAACAAAAACTTGACAACTTATGTCCTTATTATTAGTTGAGGATATTACTGATAAACTCCTTGGATGTATTTTATGACTGTTTAGCAGATGTTACATTTAAAACTATCTACTCAATGCAGTTCCTACTTTATGAACTCCTCTATCTGCAAACAGTGAAATATTTGAGCAAATAAGTGTGTGAAGAAATGCTGAATAACTTATAGCATACCTACGAAACAGAATAGTAAAGGCACAAATACGTGATAAAGGTAGATGCTTCGACTAATGCCTAATGATAAGATGTTTTAGTACCTTTTTATTAATCTCTCAGGTCATCTATAGGTTAACAAAATAGCAATGAATATTTAGATTGGAGCTTTTTCTGTGCGGAATTTAAGAAAAAGTATATGAGTACATAAAATATGCTTGCAAGCATATCCTGTAAATAAGCTATTAAACTAAAAACAAGTAACTGAAAGCTGGTTAAAGGAATTCACAAAAGAATTAAAATTATCACATTAGAAGTTCCTCTCCTAAATGAAAAGAATATCTTTACTGAATTACAAAAACGCCTAAGAGGCTGCCTTGTAGTGAAGTATGATCAATTATGATTTTATATTAAGCAAAAAAGAATATTATTCAATGACTTGATATTAAAATCATATTTATCGTCATCTTCATGGATTAAGCCTCGCAAGGTTTATTCCAGATTTGCGTATTCTATTAACACTGTTGAGTCTACAGGTCTTCCGGTCTAGCAACATTTATTCTATCTTTTGTGTTGTAGCTTAAAATCAGTTTGGTATATAGTCGTTCGTTCTTTGTATGTGTTGTTTCCAGTCATTTCAACTTTATTTAATCTGTCTATTAATTTAAAGATTTTAATTCCCACTTTATATGTTCACTAAGTTATATCCCACATCTGACATAGAAAATCTCAATTGCACTTCAATTCTCCATTCATATCTATATGGTCAAAATCCGAAACTGTAAGCCGTAAAGCCGCATTCGATGTTGTAAAATTTAATCTTAGTTTCCTTTATGCTGTATTTTAGGGATCTTGAAATCCATATATTGAGTTAGGTATATATCACAATTACACAAAATTGAATAGTGTTTTTCTCAAAATTCTTATTTACGTACAACACAGTATTTATATATCGTAAATAATACCATTTTAAATTCACACATAAATTGTACATTATCAAAAGAAAAAATTGAGCTATGTATACGATAACCTATAGGCAGCTTTGAAAATTAACGAAGTTATTTACTGGAACCTAAAGGGAGGAACCACCTTGGATGTTAGTGTCAGGCAAAAAAAGTCGAATGCCACTGCCGAGATTTGATCCGGGATCTACCGGTCTTCATCCGGCTGCTCTTAACCATTGAGCTACCATAGCCAACATGCTAGCGCGACATTAAATGCTCCAATTGACCGACTTCATGCACCGTTTCTGGTGACTTACTAAGTTGTACGTACTTAGGGCCCTACAACTAGTAGGGTACCACTAGTATATTGAATTTTTCAGAATGAATCTACCTATCCAAACCCTAACCTACAATAGCCGTGTGCTGTGGCCGAGTGGTTGGACCACTCGAGTCTTATCAAAGCGGCCCGGTTCGATCCCAGGCAACTGAATGTGAGATTTGTGCTGGACAAAACAGCGTAATGGCGGGTTTCCTCCGGTACTCCGGTTTCCCCCGCCATCAATTCCACCGGTTTGCCATTCTCATCTCATGTATCATCCATCACGTTCACCGCCTGTGGTACCGCAAGTAGTAAAAGCGGGCGTTCAGCACTACAAAAGAAAATAAAAGAACCTAACCTACACACGGTTAATGTGGAAGAACGCCTAATTTCCAAAAATACGTTCTTGTATATTAATCGTAAGCTCAGAACGTATAATTCGTGTTTAATGTGTCCTATCCACATTTTGACCTTTAAATTAAAATGATATTATGAAAACCTAATAAAACACACCACTTTTCCTGTGCATTTGAACAATATCTAAATAGTCACTGATTGTAGAAATTTGGCAGAGTCCGGAAAATTAAATCTAGGAGTATTTCAAGTGCGTGTAAGAAATTAAAACAGTTTAAATGCACAGAGATTTTAAGTAGCACAAAATAATATAAGCATTTATTCTATTGCATAGATTTTAAAATACATACCTCTTTTCGTTACGTAATCTCTTTCTAACTTCAAATTCTCTAATGGACACACAAATTTCAATCTAAGAATGAAATAAGCGAGCAATAAATTAATATTAATTAAACCATAGTCTCCATAAGCATATCGTGAGATGTCACTTATTTTAACAGACGTGAACGAACCGTAACACACCTGTTCTACTGAAAAAGCAGGTTATTTCACATTCCCCTGGAAATCGTCGACAAAAGCTCTGCCATTAGCAAACAACGTCCAACAGACGATACACGCAAATCCTATGTATGCATTCACATGACCTTTTCTGCTCTCTTTTGAACAAACTATTATTTCAAACACTTATTCTTCTTTCCACATCATGCTTATCGAGATAAGTATTTAAAGAAATGGTCCCTTTACATATTTCCATATGAGTACAGTAGGAATAGGAAAATATAATAGGTGTAAATGGTAGTCAGATCCTTTAAGAGCTAATCACTATGTGATGGCATTGAAAATCAGTTCTCTTTGCACGGCCAAGGTACAGGTAAAAGTATGAATAAAGACTTTCTATATGAGAGAAATATAAGAAGTTCAAAGTTCAAACCAATAACGAAGAATGCCTCTAAAATGGTTATTTAAATAAGAAGACCTTAAATTACGTAAATTGTGTGATTTGAAGACAACTGCATTTTTGTGCATTAGGATTTTGCCTATCTCATAGGGTTTACAGTTATGCAAAAATAATACAGGATGAAAAGCACTTCAGAGGTTCCACCCATTAAATTTGGGATACATGTTTCATTTGTCATATTAAAATATTAAATTTATTTTATATATTATAGTAAAACTTGCCAAAAACGTACCCCTTATATGCTAGAAACCTGGAAAAAAGGGAAGTAAATTTTGGAACGGAGCTATTTCCCATGTAAAATTATACTCGGAAAACTGCCGAACACGGGACGGAAACACCTTTTCGGGAATCGTCTGCGTAAATAATCTTATTAAAACGAATTAGTTTATGTGTAATGGGTTACAACGTTCGTATTTTAAAAAGTGCAATAATTTTGAGGGCAACCGCACTTGCACCGAATTTCTACGAAGCACTAGGGAAGAGTCGTGCAGTATCGGCCGACATGCAGTGCCGGCCACTATTGTGATTTCCCTTTTTGCCTCCGTGTGGCAGAAGTTTCACGTAAGCAGTAGCAAGCTTGTGCATCCACGTGTGCTATAGTCGGATATGTTCTTCCCCTCTTCAGTTCTTTGTCTGCTCTGAGTGCTTGACGGTGGTTAGTGTACCTCTTAGCGCACCGAAGATATTCTGAGGCCTATAGCAGCGCTAGATTTGCGATCTCTGTAAACCAGTGAGCTAAACATTTGTGAACTGGACAGAAATAGTGACAGTAAGTTCTCATGCTTTTGTATACTACAATTGTTCTGTATGTTGCAGTGCAATGTATTACTTACAATCTATATTGCAACAGAAAAGGCAGTGGCCGATACTGTAAGACACTTTCTACAAACCTTATAATTCTACCTTTTTTACTTTCAATGTGATACTGAAATTAAACGAGTGCCATAAGTAAAGAATCACGATGAATTTCACAGGAATGTATATTTATGTGGAACGCGTGCAGGTGCAGTTGAGTCGAATAGCAACGTGGTTGAGTAGTTGTTTTAACAAAGGAAACGTAAGAAACAGTGGCCTTAGCAGATTTCTAAAGGGTAGCACTTTACTTTGTTTGAGTAGGGTAATCTTCGGACCCTTAATAATGGCATGACAAAATAGTCACAAAGGGAATCTTTGGTTGAATAAAGAGCTTCGAGAAAGTGAAAGTCACACATACACCCACGCGCAGCTGTGGACATTCAGAGGGTGGCTTGGAGCCGATTAGGGCAGTCCTCTTCTTCTTGTCTTGGTCGAGGGCAGACAAGAAGCGATGAGAGAAGATATTTGTCAGTTCATATAGACGTGAAGATCGAATTAAGTTTTATCGAGTAATAAACATTTCACAGATAGTAACTCTAAACAGTGATATTGGTAATCCTTGGTCGGCAACTACGAGTTTAATGTAATGTTAAAAAGAAGCATAAATTAAACCAGTTTGAAACGGGTATTGCAGTGTCATTAAAACCATCCTTTTCATACATATCCACGCATATCCTGCGAGAAACCTCATTGCTTTTACCTGAGCTAAACATTAGTTGCTTCAAACTCTAACGTGAACGTGGAATCGTGCGCCAACTTATATTTGCTTCAGATGTAATTAAGTACTATAAATAAAAAAAATAAAAATCACTACATTATACTATGTATAGAACATGTGTTGAGGTAAGAGAATAATATAGTAAGATTCCGATTAACCACCACAGTTACAGAGTGAAGTCAAAAAACTTAACCCGGCCGATATTGCACGACCTTCCCCTAAGTCATAAAGTGTAATCCTTCGAGGAAAACGGAAAACAAACCGTTAGCTCTCTGAACTCTCTTCCAACACACGTGGTAAGGGTACTACTCGTTGTAGTGTGTTCATTATGAGTTTCATTTTTACAAGTCATTAAGTACGAGTGGAAGAAAACTGCGAATTATGGTCCTTTTTTAAAAACCTAATTTGTGTGCACACAGATTATGTAAAATCAGTTCTATACATAAGACATTATCAATGGAGGAAAGTATTAAGGTTATTGAGGAACACGAAAAGAAAAAACGACCTAAAGAATTAAATGTGCTGTTTAAAGTAGAGAAAACATAAGATCTATGAGATTTTTAGAAACAAAGAATAACAATTTAAGACAAGTGGCTAAACGAAACATAGGGCATGTGAAACGCATCATAAAGTATACAAAATATGATGAGCTAAATCTGCTGTGTTTGAGTGGTTTGTTAGTGTGCGTGCTAAAGGAATTCCCATTTCTGGACTATTGCTTCAGACTCCAGCTTTAGAGACAGCAAAAACTTAGGCAAAGACCATTTCAGAGCTTCCAATGGATGCCTCGAGAGTATCAAATATCGGCATAACATTGTTTTGAATGCCATGTGTGGTGAAGAAAATGATATTGATATGTAGACATTTGCAGATTGGAATGGGAAAATTGTAAACATACAGAGAAACTAGGCGATAAACTAAATTAAAATTATTGTACGTGAGTTCAAACTGTAGTACATAAGTAATACATGTCAGCCTATTCTTATTATTATTAACACTTAATTTTATATTATTTCTTCACTAAAAATTTGTGAGACCATAGCTTCTGTAACTTCTTTATATTCAACACAACCATCTGTAAGACCGAAAACTGTGTAAACGGAAAATAAATGCCGGAACAATTGCGGTCCGTTTTAGAGAGGTTTTACTGTATTAATACTTTGTCAATATCCTTACACCTTAACTGTTTAAACTTTCTCATTTCTGGAAATTAATTGTTCTTTCACACTAGCTGTGTGTAGCACGCACTATGAAAGGGTAGAACCAGACTAAAAAATGCAATGCTATAGCCGGGATTTGAACCACGGATCTTCTGGTCTCCGTCTTCTTGTCTTTTCCCGTTTACCGGCAAAAACACGAGTCAGTTGGAGAATTTAATGTCATATCTGCATGTTCGTCATAGTAGCTCAGTGGTTTAAAGTGGCTGGACGGAGACCAGGAGATCCGTGGTTCAAATCCCGGCTATGGCATTGCATTTTTCAGTCTGGCTCTACCCTTTCTTATTTATGTTTAAAATTATGTATGTATATAAAGATTTATTAGCAGGCTGTGCTCGTGACAATCCTAAAATAGGACAGTCATCCGTCTACTGGATTTTCTCTCAGTCCAAAATATCTCACTGTTAGCAAAGACATGTGCACCTATTCCATGGCCAACCCACACATTTAGTGAAAGCTGGTTGGAAACGCATATTAATGTTTTAAAACCATACGCGATACTCAGTATTGCTTTAATATCATTGTTTTAATTCTCGGGGCTTCTGAAAACATTACGACAAAAGATAAATTGAATTCATAACCGTAACAAATTCAGAAGAAAGAACAAACGCAGTTGACAAGCTCAACCATAGAGTTGACTGATTAGTTCATTTCTAGTTCACCTACGACGATATTAAGATGCCATTGTTCTATGCTATATTGCCAACTGTTTGGTAATAAGCTAATTTGTAGGCACCAAAGCAGAATTCCTGTGGGAGCAACATCTCTAAAAGTGAGCATGTGCCGAGTCACGCAGCACGAAGAAGTGGGAGAGTTCATTGGGATAACACAAATGTGACAAAATTCTTAAGAACCTGGATATTACGTGGTCGAAACAGCTACTAGATGTGGCTCTGTCTAACTATGATACAACTCTTATCTTTAATAACACAAGTAGAAGCATGCTTCCACATTCTCTACAATCTCTCTTACTATTTAGCCAGTTTGTAACATCCGTAACTTGCATTCTTCCACTTGTATGTAGTACCTTATTATTTGTTTCAGTATCGACACATGATATTTATCTCAACCTGTCAAAGTTTCAACTAAGAGGAATTCGGCGTGTGCTTTTATTCATACAAACCAAAGCTCTAAGTCGTACGTGTTTGACTAATGAAGTAGTTCTGGTAGATATTACTGGGTGGGCGAGCAGTCTATGAAATGTACATGAGCTGGGGAAAGTATGTCGAGAAGCGTATTCTGGCAGACATTTCACCAAAGGTTCTAAGGAACCTTTAAGCGATCATGCATTAGCAATATTCATTGTCCTTCTCTATCGTAATGTGTCATATCAATTTGCTGAACTATAAGCTCAGAGACAACTACTTAAGGTATATCATATAACAAAAATACATCTATAGACATGCTTTCGCCCGCCTCGGTACCGTAGATGGTTGCGTGTCTGACTCACGTTCAGGAGGTCCCGAGTTCGAATCTTGGTCGGGGGAGTTACCTGGATAAGGTTTTTTCCAGGTTTTCCCCTTATCCTGATAGACGAATGTTGGGTAACTCTAAGCTCCATGGACCCCGGACTCATTTGAGCATCATTTCATCCCTTTCATTCATCGTCCGATATGACTTTACGTTGGAGGACGTAAATTGCAACAACAAAATAGACATGCTTTAAAATTTGTGAAGCAAGAATAATCAGCTGGATATATAAAGGGTTACGTTTACTAAACAAACGTTTAGGAAATGTTACACGACATATGGACCCACAATTTGTACAGAATAGCATATTTTATGTTCACATTTTAATAGTGTACACATATACAGCTAATAACGTGTGTGTATCTTTTAGGTTTTATTTATTACATTTTAAGAATTTAACGCCCCTTTTAAGAACTCATGGCTTCGCAGACTGTGAAACAAATGAAATAAATGATATGGAAATGATCTCACAGCGCATTGTGCTGTGTTATCCCGTATTTGACTTATAAAGATGAGAGATACACCCTCATAAAATCATATCCAGTTCACATTTGTCTACTCTGTCTTTCCAGATATTCTACATTTGGTAATTAAGGGAATATCATGAGCATTTGTTTGTAAATTGTTTCGGTTGAACACCTAAATAATGTTCAAGAACTATGGAAGGAAGGACATTAAGCATTTGTGGTATTTTAAAAACGCGAGAATATGCTGTACTCAGTACAGCAGTAAACTGAGTGGGTTCTACTTAAATATGTGTCAAAATAACAACAGTCACAAATCACCTATGTTATAAGCTGAAATTTCTGTTTGTTTCTACAGTTAAAAGTCTAAAATATTCAGTAGGTTCCATGGACATTATTTTTATGAGATAGAAATTGAGGTTATAGCTAGAATGACTTAGGAAAGCTTCAAATCAATCCAAATGTTATTACAGTTATATTATATGCACTTACTTTACTTTTATGAAAACAGAAAGGAAAATTGTTTACAAGTGTGAACAGAACCAGCTGCTGTACAATAAATATTAGAATGCTGAATATGAATAAGAAATAAATTTAGATTGACTGTAGATTAACAGAAGTAAATTGTAGTACATATCACAAAGGAGCTAATATTCCACGTAATAAGGAATTGAAATGTTCAACAAGTACATTCAGGCAATGATATTTCTTTGCGTTCTATCACTGCTGATTACGAGAGGAAAGTAGGTTCTATACTTAAGCAGCATTTTCAAATTTTGGCCACCGGCCTACATATGTTACATTGGCGGACTTGTGTATTTAATGCATTCACTTAATCGTTATTAAATACCACGAAAATAATTTTGTTAAAAAAACTCACTTAATCCCTTTCTGCACTCGAGGAATGGTATACTCATTAAAACATCTTTATTAATTTCTAAATGTAGATTTCATCACATTAATTACTTTTACCACTTTGAATGCCGTAGTGACAATAATATTTCATAAAAGCAGCACCAAATAAAAAACAGGTCAGCATTTGAATTGAAACTAAGAATTTTCGAAGAAACATGAATATGATCGTCTATTGAATGAAGATATGTTCTGTAATTTTGGTGGTGCATTCATTTTCACATTTTTTATGCTTTAGAATTTGTCTTCAACAAGGAGGAGGGGAATTTGAAACACTCGTTTCTGTGACATAGCATGAACGTTGAGAAAAGCTTCTTTGCATCTTTACAACAACAAAGTATTAAAGAATGTTGACTTGTGTTAGCTATAGATCCATTCTGTTTTATTCATTCGATGTCTTTGATTCACAAAGCCACCCCTTGTAAGTGTAAATATCTTTAGCATTTTTATTTCCCATGTTCAGAAGATCTGGCAAAATATTTAGTAGTTGTGCGTGATCAATATGATGGAAACATTCCATCGGACACTTAAAAATGTTGAATCTTATTAGTGTCTGCCACAGAGCGTATGTAAAGTATAAAGGTAATGCATTATTGATTTGCTGCTGCATTGCATATTCAGTCATCTTTATGCAGTAATCTGCAAGGTGCCTTTGCAGGTTAAGGCTGGTCTTGTAGTTCAAGTGTAGTAAGCCATGTACATTTGCATGTTTTTGTTTTATTTTTATTTCGGTTAATGTGGCTCCTCGTTTCTCTTTCTGTTAGGTGACACGATTGAATAATTAGAGAGAGCTTCAAATTTAACAACTGCACTCTCGACAGTTACTTGAGACAGGAATGAAGGCAACAGGCGTAGTAAGCCACCCATTGTCGCAGCATATTCTTGGTGCAATAGCTTCAAATACGGTTCGTACTAACCTGGAGGGGGGGGGGGATAACTTCACTGATATAATTTCCTTGTCCTCCTAAGGAACATAAAAAATAAATTGTCTTCCCAAAGGACACATTATACATAATTCCTTTCATAATAAATTAATATAGTTTTCGAATTATAGCGCATGCGTGAAAAAATGCAAAAGGATAGAATAGTATTACATTACATCATAATATAATTTAGGAGATACTCTGAAGTAAATCTCCTGTATTTTCAGACATGTGCTACTTACTGCAAGAAAAAGTGCTCGATGATGGGAACAAAATGTATATACTTGACATACAATTCATTTGCTTTATTGGTAGACTGTTTGGCTTCAACAGATCCATGGTTACACATAATCTTTTACAGTCAAGATTCTTAATTAGAAATACGATGGGGTGGGATCCACTCGTATTGTAAACAGACACAATCTAGAACACTTGTTTACCTCAAGCCATCCGTCTCTCTCCCGTAAGTGCCAAGTTTTTCTGCCTGATAAGTATTTGGATTAATCTTCCGCTCAGGTGAAAGAGCTAAAACAGAAGAAATTGCATGTGTGCTTACTTCTTTTAGTGCACCAGATTTGAAACTAGGATTTTGGAGTAAATCACTGTAAGAAAGAACAGATAATCTAGTCCATCCACCACGGGATGAAATATTGTGGAGTAAACAGTGAACAACGCTGCCGAGATACACGAAGATATAGGTTATAAGAACCTTCGCTCGAGAATAATACATTCCTTTGGTAAAAGATCGATGTTTTCCCACAGATAAACTTCTGCGGATTATATATCTAAGCAAACATGTGGGCGACCTTTTGCATCAAATAAGCTTTGAATTACAATTTCGTACTTTCCAGAGAAGAAAGTCTGCCTTTAATTACGCAGACAGGCTTACTGTGTGTGCAATTCTATTGCTTTTTAATCCAATTTTAGTCAGATTCCTTAACACCTTGCTATTCGCTACTTGTGAAAATTAGCACCCATTTATCACGAGTATTTTACTTTATACTTTTGAATATATAGTTATAAGCAACTGTTTAAAAATCCACAATTATATTTCTCCTTATAAAACCATAGTCTACTGCAATTTAGAAACTGCCAAAATATAGACATGTCCATTTATTACACTTATATTTTTAAAAACTTTATTTTCGCTCATTCCATTGCATGATATAACCTATAGGTAGGTATTTTCTCCAAATTTAAAAGCTCTAAGTAAACACACGTCAAACGCGCATTGGAGATTTATCACCACCACCACCACCACCACCACCACCATCATCATCATCATCATCATCATCATCATCATCATCATCATCATCATCATCATCATCATCATCATCATCATCATCATCATCATCATCATCATCATCATGATCATTATTATTATTATTATTATTATTATTATTATTATTATTATTATTATTATTATTATTATTATTATTATTATTATTATTATTATTATTATTATTATTATTATTATTATTATTATTATTATTATTATTATTATTATTATTATTATTATTATTATTATTATTATTATTATTATTATTATTATTATTATTATTATTATTATTATTATTATTATTATTATTATTATTATTATTATTATTATTATTATTACTATTATTATTATTATTTCACTCAAGAAACTAGAAAACTTCATTACGGCGTCAGGGACTCGAACTCCGAATCGTTTGTTCTCCGTACTGATGCTCTAAATGCTGATCCACCACACTCTAATTATTGTATTCCAAAGGTGACTTATTGTGCTGCAAGTGCTTTTTCGTTCTAGACTTCATTCTTATTTAACTTTCCATGTTTATTTCTATTCTCAGTCATCATGAAATAGTTATCGAATATCTATTAAATATGAATAAAGAAATGAAAAGAAGTGGTGGTGTTGGACGAAAATATGAAATGTAGTCTTAGTTTACTAGCATAACCCCAGTATATACTTTAAGAATATTCAAGCTTTATATAGGTTGCGTTTACTATGCTTTCTGCAACTACTTTTATTTCTGAAATTTATAATGTATTTACATATATTGTGAGAAGGAGAGAGAGAGAAGGGAGAGATGCAATGGCTATGACCAAGCTTCGGGAGTTCAGCACGGGTATTTGGAGAAATAGGTAAATGAAAAGATATAACGCTCTTGCCCAGCGCACACATCGGAAGTGCTACTGATAGATACCAGAATCTCTCGCAGGTTTTCTTTTACATCCCCCTCGGCCACTAGAATATTCAGAAACATATTGAAAAATTCCAGCTGCTATATAAATTAGCATTATTGCAGTACGTTTTTGATGCAAAATTAGTTGTATTACAAGTGAGTTTGGATAAAAGTCATGACGGATAGTGAATGTTGCCTCCGCGAGAGATTGGAGAAGCCTTTTACTCAACTCCCTAAGGAATGAAACAGCCCTAAGAAGAGACGTCATGTGTATTTCATTCCGCACTACATTGGAAATAATTGAAATGTTAGGTAAAACTTGAGTAGCCCGTATTGTTGAAGTGGTAGTGTGAACCAAGTGGAGTCACAGTGAATATTAAACTAGATTAAAACAGCGGAGTAACAATGATAACTTAGTGAAGAGGCAATTTCTACCGGAAAAAGTCACAGTGAAAAATGCTCATTAAAAACAGGAAAATCCTCCCGCTCGTGTACAAGCGAGATGACAGCGTCCTGTGTTATCCAAATTTAGCCTTAAGTTAGGTTAGATGTCTAGGTTAGTGATTGTGTATATAAACGTCATTCAAATAATCTGTTCTACGGATTATATTTTTATAACTTGGGTTCCTAATTCCTCCTGCATATACGAGCACTCCCAGATTTGAGCCCTTTGTTGACATTTCGTGATGAGTTTTCTATAAAAGAGGGCCTTTGCAAGGTGAGAGTGTGGCTTCCAAACTTTCCAAACGTTCTCATCCTAAACCTCTAATACAACAATTTTTATTCTATTCGTCTCCCTTTTCCAGAATGATTATACTGATTACAACGTAACAGTTCAAGCACTTTCACGTTTAATTCAGCACTTAATTAAATGTATTAGAAACTGTATTTGCAGAGAAATATGAAACCTGGCAACCAAGCAAAGCTATTTTAATGAATATAAGTAATCTTTGAATCTATCCAGACACATACGTGCAGATCCTAGGCCAAAATGTTGACCATCGCGGTCCTATTTGACAATATAGAGGTTGATCACCAACCAGAGGTTACAAAATCCCACCCAAAATATCTATTTGGTATAAAATACAAAGGAAGAAATAATTATCCAACCCAACAGATCAACCTTCAAATTCGTTTTAATAGCACAAATCAAGCCTGGTGCACATCGTAAATTAAAGGCATTCCTGATGACAGTGAACTGCTTCAAACATATCACTACATCTAGCAAGTAGTGCACCTATAGCAAATGCCGATGCATATTTTGACAAATTAAAATGGCATTTTATAAAAGGTCCGTGAACTCAGTAACAAAATGTTGGAAGAATACCAAATTTGGTATTGGAATCCAGTATCCAACATGCGACGGAAATATTTTATAGAAACTGTTTCACCTCAATTTAATATTTACCCAAATAATTATCGAACTGGTTTCCTATCTCCAAAACGTTGATTAAAATAAAAATAAAATATATTAATACATGTATCGAAATGCATATCCTTAATTTTCAACGAATAGTCTGTTTAGCCACCATTCATTCGGAATTAAATTTATGATAGGTAAACAGTAATATACAGACAAAATATCTACACCAAAATGCATCTTTTTAAAACGCACGGCTTCTTTCAGGGAGCTTTTTCGAGGCATTGGTCATTTCTGAAGCATTCGTTAGTATTGGTTTGAATTTTTAATACTATTTATTTTCATTTTTTTGCAGTACTGCCTACTTTCAGCTGGTTCTGGTAGTGTCATAACAGCAGCATGGAATATCAATGTCAATGTATAATGACCAGTTTTAAAGACATGGCTTTGGTTCCGCTTTGTACCTATAGCAAAATGCTCAGCAAAACTATTTATTGAAAGATTTATCAGAATTAAGTTTAAGTAGGCACAAAAATAATTTTTATAGGAGGTATATAAAAAGGATAGCAGCTATATACTCTATATGGCAGCAAACAAAGATTGAAAAGTTATGAATCAAAGTTCTACTCACCGCACCGGCTGGATGTTGGAATCACCATAAGGCGTCCAAAGCTGGTTTTTCATACACTACCTTTCTCCATCCACGCTACTCTCACATCAACCAACTGTCCGAGGATCGATGTTCCTACCAAGTAACTAACAGATCAGTGTTGCGAGCACAACTTTAAACCGCTGTCCGTAGTTACGTTATAAAAGTGAAAATGTTACTTGTTTACGTATGTAGTATACATGTGAATGTTTTTCGAAGCGTTTATGTAAGTAAACGCTATAGTTACATGTTTTCATAAAAATATATCTGAAGTAGAATATAAATGAATAAAGAGAAATCAGCTTTTCATGCGAAACTGAAACTGTCTTATCAAGCGGGATGCCTCAGGTGGTTTCCACTGGAGGCCCGAGTTCGATTACCGTGGTCGACCTACCTGACCCATGGGTTTTTCGGGGATTTCTGGGTCGATAGGCGAATGCTGGATATGTTAAATAATGCCCCCAAATTTCCTGCCTGTCCATTTTCACCTCCATTATCATTCCATGTCTCTGGTGGTTTCTTTCATGGTGGAAGTGTCGGCGAGAGTCCCAGCGGTGCATGCTCTGAACAAAAACGCTTTCCCTTCCAGTGGGATTTACTTCGTCTTCCGAACAGGCCTAGTGGGCTGATTCAGGAAAGGGGCAGGCGCGATGCCGGTTGTGCAAGCCTGCCTGGAGTATCCTACTCTGGGGAGGCAGCCTCCGGTCTCCGAACCGGCCTCGTGACTGTTTCGAGGCCACGGCAATGGGATGACGATTGTCCTAAACACACCTCCAGGGAGTTTCTATCTGGGAAAGTGTAGGGACCGCGCCCTCTATACTGTAGTGACTCCTTGAGATCGACCGCCCTATATCACCTATCACCTCATCCTCTTTCTCGGGGGTGCCCCACTTGAGACATAAGTCCAAAAGACTCGTGGGGTTGAGATATTGAATCCCCTCCGAACAATCCAAACCACTCCTTGCGAAACTAAAACTGTTTTACTCGATTACTTCAAAAGTTATTATCTCTTATTTACAATAAGAAAGCGATAAACGAAATAATCGACGAATATTAAACAAAATAATTACAAGAAGACCATAAGTCATTCATGCATCAAATTAAAAAATACCTAAATAAAAATAAGTAATGTAGTCTTCTTCGCTTCTTAGGGTTTTCTACACGGTCACACACGAGTCGATTGCCCATTTCTGTGGTGTAGGCGTAGTTTATCTACCTCACATTCAAGTGGTCCCGAGTTCGAATCTCCCCAGGATAAGTTACCTGGATAAATTAAACTGCATGTACTTTCACGGCCGGTGTCATTCCCTATGTAACTGGACTATAGCTTCTCGGGGTCTTCCCTTATCCTGAAAAATAAAAATGGGGCAACTCTAACCTAACTCGAACCTTGGGTTCATTTGAGCAACATTTCTTTCATCGTTCGATATGACTTATATTGGAGGGCATTAAATTAGAAAGAAAAAAAAATTGTATGGATTAATCAGAGAAAAGCTATCGTCATTTGGCTTTTCGATTATAGAAAGAGTTGTATAATTTCTAGAGGATGAATTGTTTAATGTGCAGTGGGAACACTCATTATTTTGGTCTATTTGTTTATGATCGCTGTTGTTAGGGTCTTCAGATACAACCTGATGTACAATGAGGCTCCATGATGCCATGGTTACATGTGCACAGTAGTTAAACGTTAAGAAGATATCGATGCTTCGTTCCCGTCAGGAAACACTCTTATAATCACCCATAAATTTTCTTTCACCATGTATTTCTGTTTCTCTCTATCTCGCTTCCCATATGTTTACAAAAAATCGTGCTAGTTTGAATAGATTATATTATGTTACACATAAAGGAGAGCAATAGCTCTATTTGGGCTAAGACAGCCACCAGGAAGAAGGAACGAAGGATCTTGCAGGCCGCAGGTAAACAGGCTATTAAGTCACTCCGAAGTCCCTAACAGTTCCAGGTTCGAAGACAAGTCCCTTTGATGGAGTCGCTTTCAGAGAGCGATGAACAGCTCGTCGATCAATGAAACTTCGGGTGTCTATAGGGAATACTGTTTCCTGTAAGCAAGCATGCGCGCCATCTATCCGATACTGTCCTAGGTTACAAAACCTTGAAACACACCTGACAAATGAGGGGCAAACTGAACTATAAGCAAATGATGTAAAAGAAGTCGATGAGAGACCATCCCAGCAGTCACCTATTGACCAAGACAAACGACGAAAATCCCAAGGGCAATCGACGGGAATCAAACCTGATACCTGCCGAACGCCAGCCTTACACTTTACCGGATACCATGCCACACGGTGTGCATATGTATAATATTACCGTTATCAAATAAACAAACCTGTAACATTTCTGTGAATCTTAACAAAGAACATTGCAGGTTTATTTATTGTGCATTGTAAATAGAATAACTGTAGGTTTCTATACTTTCTAACAGATGCCGTCTTCAAGTCTATTACGCCCTTCACTTTTCAATGCTGTTTTGGTACTTAGATCAGGTTCTAATACACGAAATACTAGCCTTATTAGATGGTAGCATGAAGATGAAATTTTCCCGAAATAATACCATGCTTTTATTGGGATAAAACGATTAAATAACAACCATTAAAGAGGGTCTATTGCCCCAGTTATACACATGATTAAATTGTTGATGGATTCAAGGAGCTGAAATAAGGCTACGGGAGGAAAGGTGGACATAAAATATCACCTAAAGCGCTGTTAATAGAAACTGTGGCTCATATTAACACACATTTACAATTCAAATTGATTTAAAATTACAGTTGATTAAGTAAAAAATGGACTACATATTATAATGAAGGGCCATTAAAGGAATAGGTGTTGAGTAGCTGACATTTTCTAGTGATATAGCTGTTTCGCTAAAATGTAGAAAAATTTCCTTGAGTGGAGGTCCGACAATTTCCTAAACTGCTTGTTATTATTTCGTGCGCAGCGTTGACAGATTTTCATTGCGTTGCTCAATAGATGTCGGTGCTTAGCTTGGATAAGACTATCAACTCTGGGTGGAGTTTACATTGGGCTTTCTCATCATTAACTTATATAAAAACAACAACAGAAAAGGGAATGGTTCAAAACCGCGCTAGAAAATATTAACGGCACATAATTAAGGAAATGTGTGTTTTTATACAAATGCATGCCAAACGAGATGGTGCCGAGGTAACGTATGCAGCGCGCATACTTTAGATCGTGAGTTCCAGCCTTCCGAACCCATGGCTTTTTAAGGGTTTCGCCGGGTGCCTAAGCGAATTTTGAGAAGTTAATTTTATCCTCCAAATTTTGCTGTTCAGGATTGTGTGTTGATATAATTCTCTGTTTTGCACGATAGGAAACAATCTATGAACAATGTAAATCTTAGTTCTCTGGCTCGAGGGTGGTGTGCCCAAAGGGATGCCCTGTTGGGAGTTGGTTTTGTATGAGCTGCAACAGCATTTTAAATCTGAAACTCTATGGAACCTGTCTTCTGCTGCCGTTTCTCCAGTTCCGACCACTCCCTATCTTCTCTCACCTCATACCTCTCTCCCGGGGGTATTCAATTATGGGCATAAGTACAAAACATCTGCCCTCTCTGAGACCGATCATACCTCATACTGTGATGCAAAAACATGAGTGGGTGATCCCATATGTAAGATTATATTTTGTAAATAGATTTTGAATAACGTGCATTTCGGCTTTAAAATGCTTTCAGATGAAGTGCGATTTCGTTTGTAAGTCCTCAAATGCCGACTTTGGAGTGTTAGAATACTTAACTACTTCATGAAGAAGCTCTTACCAACGAGAAAGTATGGTGTGCAGTTTTTGGTGAGAGAATAAATATCGCTTGCACATCCCAGCCAGGCGGCACCCTACCTCAACTATGGTGCCGCGATATATGGATGAGAGGGCTGAATAAATATTGAACGTTTTGTAAGGCAAACATTAAATTATTCGTCTTTAAATCTGAATAAAACAATTTTCAATGAGTACTCCAAGGTATACTGCCCTTAAATTTTATTCTAACGTTGATTGAACCTGCAGACTGCGCAATGTATAACATCTGGTCCAGCGTGAATTTCGTAGTAAAACGACTTTTGTACATCGCGTTATAATTTTTCTCGTTTTCCATGGGCTGACATTCCTTAGGATGTCCGGAAGACAAACAGCGATTAATGTAACAAATATGTCACGTTAGGCTCCAGCAAACAAAGCAAATGACACTTTGTGGTCCTATAGGACACATGTTTTCCCATTGTGTTAGGAAAGGAAGCCATTCACTTTTGACAGTGACGTGGCCTGGAGTATGAAATGGACTTGGAATGCAAAATGACAGTTGTACAATACAGAGCGAATAAGAGAAGCTATTTAGCTGCAACAAACTGTGCGAACTTTTGTTTTATCACAACCTGTATCAGTATGTATAAATGTATCTGGTAAGCAAATGCATGTGTCTCTTTGCTCTGAACGGAGGAACCAATAAGGGTTTCACCCCATATCAAAATTGCTTTTTTTTTTTTTTTTTTTTTTTTTTTTTAACTCCTTACCAATTTAGTTGGTATTTTTACTGTTGGTTTGCTCAATAGTATTAAAGCACATAATTAGCTTCCGTGATCCTACCTACTCAACTTTCTTAGAATAGGATTTATTCTCTTATTTTAAGTTAATTGATGGAAATTAATCTTTCCTTCACACTAGCCGCGTACAGGCTAACATTTTGGATAAATAAGATTCAAACTGAAAAATTAAATGCCACAGCCGTGATTTGAACAACGTAGCTCCTGGTTTCGGTCCAAGCACTCTTACCCATTGAGCTACCGTGGCCAACGCGATTTTCTTCTTCCTATCTATCCTACCGAGAGGGATGGCTCAGGCGGTTTCGTCTTTGGGCCACATTCGGGAGGCCCGGGTGCGATTCCCGTAGCCGAACTACCCGATATATGCGGTTTTTCGGGTGTTTTCCCCATTGCCGCTCTCCGAACTCAGGTCTTCTGGTGGGACTATTTCCGAAGCACACTGACCTTCCGGGGAAGTTTCCATCTAAGTAAAATTTAGGAATCCTGCCCTCTGCACTGTCGTGGATCCTTGGGACGGCCACCCTCTGTCTCTCCTCGCCTCACCCTTCCTCCCTGGGGGCATAGGTATAATATACCAAGTTTGGACATCCATCTACTTCCAGTTCTTATCTACATTCCGTAAAGGTGACTTAAAACCCCAGGTTTACGGGGGGACGGCGCCTAGGGTTGACAAGCAGACAAGCGATCGAGCAAGTGCCATCTAGTTGAGAGGCAAGACTACTCGACACTGTGCTGCCTAAAAGTAATTTTCAAGAAATAAAACTTACGTCTCAAGTGAAGTATCCCATGCGATGAAATTTTGGAAAGCTTACACTTACGAATTCTTCATAATATGTATTACTGGAATAGAGTTCTTTAGAATTAGAGATTAAATATTGCATAACACCAAACTTTCAGCAAGAAACAAAGTATGAAACACGCGGTGTCTGTTATCAAACTATTATGCTAATATTTTCCATCAAATTTAACAAAGCAAGTCTATATTCAAAATCTGAAAGAAACGGCTTTTATCACGGGGAACATTTTTGAGAAGCAACATTTAAGAAATAGATTACGAGAAAATAAAGTTAGTCATTTGCATACGACCATTTAAATTTCATATTGACATAGCAAGTGTAGTTGGATCCCAAATATATCAGTTTCGAAACTTTTTCGAATAAATTTAAAACCAAACTCGTTTTATTCTAAATTTTCTAGAAAATATGTTGGGAGTGCCATTAATCAGGCATTTGTTTAAATCTTTTGTTATTACAAAATTTGCGCAGCCAGTGATCACGTCGGACTAGTTCGCTCTTTGTCCAATTCTTTCAGCGCGTGCACCTACTTGAAACTGCTCTTGTTTCGGTTATACTTTGCAATAAGCCTGTTGACACGGCTTATTTTGTCTTCGGGCCTCCCGGCGGGTTTGTTAATTCCTACATTCACGGAAAGCCAACAGGAGACTCGAAATAAACGCTTCAGTCCTTGAAATCTAAACTATCCTAAAATTTTAAGGGATTGGTCGTTCAAACACTTCACAGCTTTCTTGTTTCCTACAATCGACAAAACCTGAAGTCCTCCATTTATGTTATATCTATAATTCTCACATGTGATATATGTTTGTGTATCCATGGACGCGTGTAGTTAACTGAAGAACATTCCCATTGTACTTCCTACATGTGCCTATTTAAACATTATGTTATATATGTAATTACGTTCTAAATGCTCAAGTGAGAGGATAAGTTATTGCTACAGTAACTACATTCTCAAATTTCATGATATTCACGACTCATTCTTTGTTCACGGTTACCGTACTTCTTGCAGAACATGTTCTTTCTGTCAGACAGTACCATAGAACTATGTGATAGAGTTACAACAATCCTGCCATCTAGCAAACATGGATATATTTGGATATATTTCTAAACGTTTGCACATCTAAAGGATAATGTGGGATGCGATGGACACTATTTTGTAGACAGAGACATTTTTATACATTCCTGTTTATTAATTTGAGTTTTCAAATACTTATCTCAAATAGGAAGTAATTATGCCGAAATTATTGGATATTTGATGTCCTGACCATGTAAAAGGAATGAAATTTCAAAGTCACAGTATAAAGACCAGGACTTAAAAGATTTTTCTGATACTTAAGCGTACTGTTTTCCCCTATTCTCTTGGCATCTACAGGGGGTTATGTAATAAATCCTTTCAACGAAATTGTATCTCCACTAATATGAAGTAAATGCATTAATAAACATTTGTAAGAAGAGGTACAAAAAGTCATGTGAGTACAGTACGTTAGACTATTTTTAAAATCTATTCAACCCTTCAATTTTAGCTTAGACATGACACTGAGAGTAATTTTTAAACGATACCTACCTTTATGTGACATGCAGTTATATCAAGTCAGTGACTCCGCAGTAAGTTGTGAGGGACACCTGGGGTTCGATTCCTATCACCCGATTACTCTGACCTTGGAGTTTTCGCGGTTTTCCCTGGTAGGTAGGTGAATGGGGTGGTTACTCGTCTCCCGTGTACGTCTTGTGGAATATGTTGGTGCTGGATAGATGGAGCAGATGGTTGCTTGCTGAAAGGAAAGCTTCAGCAGAGGAACCTGTCTTTGAACCTGGAAATGTTAGGAACTTCTGCGCGTCTCTGTGGCCTGTAGTCTCTTGTGATTCCTTCATTGCATGCTTTCCTCCTGAGGGTCGTGTGTAAGTGATGAGCATGGAAGGTGTCGCCTCCGTTGTCTAGCCTATAAAGGAAAAAGCCATAAACAATGATAATTTAGAGGATAGATGATATTATCTATGCAATGGTAAAGCACCAAGAACAAAGAAACGACACGAAGTACTGCGATATATAGCGAATAGTGTTTTAATTTCTATTGAGATCCATTTCAGCAACCGTCCATTTCTAAAAAGACTTCTTTACATCTGTTAAAATATATTTCTGAAAGCGTTCTAATCGAAGGAACGTATTATTTTAAATCACTGTCTAAAAGTTTATTGTCGCTGGAATGGCGTTTACGTTTCACGCGAGTTGTTATTTACAGCAACGTGACGAAACCAAGTCGCGTGTCGCCGGTGTACGACAGCAACAGCGAATAAATAACGGGATTACGCAAGAGTTAGTCGCTTTTGTGCTCTGCATGTCTGAAACAGTGAGCGACTGCATCCCACTCGTTTTACGAACTACAGTACGATGAAGTTCAATGTTGTTCTTTTTGTTAAGGAGATATTCTTGTCGAGCGGTCGCACACCATGCTGCGTACGTATTCCACAATGAACATGGCAGCATTCTGTGGTTACCTTATTCATAATTCCGTTACACATTTGCCACGCTTTTGGCCCTACATGCATCTTGACTCCATCTCAACTTTCACGTACTAATATGAAGTTACTTCTAACGATTCGAAATCACATTGTAATAGTATTATCGTCATTCAAAGAATATTAATTTTTGAACAATGAGTACACTTTCATAAGTGCATCTGAATCAATTTATGGCCACATATTAATAATTTCAATGTATATACAGATTTCATTTAAAACTCCTATATTTTATAGCTGTAAAATTACGTTAGAAAGCATTTTCTGTATAAATAAAACGTCAAAAACAACTACAGCAATATAATAATAATAATAATAATAATAATAATAATAATAATAATAATAATAATAATAATAATAATAATAATAATAATAATAATAATAATAATAATAATAATAATAATAATAATAATAATAATAATAATAATAATAATAATAATAATAATAATAATAATAATAATAATAATAATAATAATAATAATAATAATAATAATAATAATAATAATAATAATAATAATAATAATAATAATAATAATAATAATAATAATAATAATAATAATAATAATAATAATAATAATAATAATAATAATAATAATAATAATAATAATAATAATAATAATAATAATAATAATAATAATAATAATAATAATAATAATAATAATAATAATAATAATAATAATAATAATAATAATAATAATAATAATAATAATAATAATAATAATAATAATAATAATAATAATAATAATAATAATAATAATAATAATAATAATAATAATAATAATAATAATAATAATAATAATAATAATAATAATAATAATAATAATAATAATAATAATAATAATAATAATAATAATAATAATAATAATAATAATAATAATAATAATAATAATAATAATAATAATAATAATAATAATAATAATAATAATAATAATAATAATAATAATAATAATAATAATAATAATAATAATAATAATAATAATAATAATAATAATAATAATAATAATAATAATAATAATAATAATAATAATAATAATAATAATAATAATAATAATAATAATAATAATAATAATAATAATAATAATAATAATAATAATAATAATAATAATAATAATAATAATAATAATAATAATAATAATAATAATAATAATAATAATAATAATAATAATAATAATAATAATAATAATAATAATAATAATAATAATAATAATAATAATAATAATAATAATAATAATAATAATAATAATAATAATAATAATAATAATAATAATAATAATAATCGAGAAACAATGAATGTTAAAATGGAAACAACATATGCTGCAGCGAAAATGGCAGCATCGTGGTACTGAAACCTTATTGAATCACATACAGTTACAAAATAGACTGCAGCAAGAAAATAAAAGTGCAATTTTCGAAATAAATAATTTTTAGACAAAGCTCCTTCGCTGTTTTCCAGTATCAGATCCCACTCAGCCCCATATGCATCAGGCTAATTTCAGCATTAGTTTGAGCTGGTATATTCAACAGCCCTGCAGATGAGTATTTGTCTGGTATATTTAATTTTTGAATCATTAACATAGCTGAAAGTATACATTCTGTATACTTATTATTTTTCAACACCCCCCACATATTATAGTTTTCGAATAGTGACGCCATATTTATAGGAACATGTGTGAATTAATAAATATATCTGATAACGTACATTCGTATGAATTTATCCAACTACTAATTTTATTTAATGTAGGTTCTATAGACTGTTTTGAAAACTATTTATTCATATATTTCAGGTTAATCAATATAAAGTTTGCAGATGTGGTTTCATTGTACAGTTCACAAGGGGAAATATCATTTGATTTATTTAGTTGTACCAAGCTTCTTACAAATAAACAAATACAAAATATATATTTAAGTGTTTAGTTCAGCCAGTTAACTTACCATATTCATTCTATAACTTCTACTAGCTACACACAATAATTTCCCTTAAAATTATACCTTCCTTACTTCTCCTTTTAATGACCGATTCCATTTCTGTTTAAATTTATATCAAAGTCCTCATTCCATATAATCTTTACTAAAACCTTTAAGTAATGCAGTCTTCCTAGCATGCAGTGAAACACTTTAAAATTTGTTATCAGTCAGTTTCTATATTTTCCTTGAGTTATCGTAAGGGAAATAACGCAACCGAAGTGATAAAAAACAGAAAATATATTTGCCACATCCTTTTCTTGAAATTCCGTATTCTTTCTAAAACATCTCGAGAAGCAACTTAATGGTGGTGTTAATTAATAAGGGAAATAAAGCCACCGAAGTGATAAAAACATTGAAAAGTATTTGCCATAACTTTTTCTTGAAATTCCATATTCTTTCTAAAACATCTCGAGAAGCAACTTAATGGTGATGTCAATTAAGGAAATGAAAAACACATTAAACAATTAAAAGCAATGGGACAGAGTATTTTGTAAATATCTAATCCACAACAAGTTATTTAAGTAAATTGTGTGTTCAAAAATATACCTATATTTTTCGTTGTATCTAAAGTATGACAGTTTATAATAACTTAATAGTTATAGAAAATTATAAAAAAAAAGCTCATGCCAAACTATGAGGACTTCACAGTCTATTGCTAGAAAACTCAAAGCAAATTTTGCTTGGGAGAAAATTCCTAAACATGTTAGCACTTCAACAAAAATCACAAAGACCACTTTTGAATAACTACAAAATAACAATATGTTTCCATTTATACTATAATTTTCAATGAGGGAGTTTCTTGAACATGTTGTTTTTATTTTAGTTACTGAATTTAAAAGCAAAAGTTTGTTATCAATTCTACAATTCCATTTTGAGTTATGCTACTCACCAATAAAAATAGATACCCACAAACGTGCAAGTCTACCTTTTCCGTCTTTTACTTATTGTGCTTTCGTAGTAAGATATGCATTTCTGATTAAATCTAGCGTACAATATTTAGAAACGTGGCAGAGATAGTAATAATAAATTTTAAGTTTTTGTTGTAAAATACTTCATTGAAGCGTAAATCCTTCAGCTTTGAGGGAACAATATGGGCGCTTTCACTGATCGTGACGTACTCGTATACCAGGGAACCGTGTTAATATAAATACACTTGGTTGCATTAAAAAAAAGCCTTCATTAGCATGACTCTTTATGGATACTTAATTAATTTAATTTTAGCAGAAGCAGAAGGACAATTAGATTGCAAGGAACTTCAAGATGTTAAAAACAAAAACAAAAAATCTATGGGATTGAAATGCAATTCTCTTAAACATATGAATGTCAATTTATTATTTTTCGAAATGGATTATTTGTCCAATTTTGATTGCTGTTACTAAAGAGGGAACATTTGTAGCACAGGCTTGCTAAGGGCGATGATTGTGATAGTAGTGGTACTGGCTGAGATAGTAGAGGTGGCGGTAGTAGTACTGTTGAGAGTAGTGGTAGTGGTAATAGTAGTAGTAGTGATATTAGTGTGTTAGGTATGCTCCAAAATATACAGTACTGGAAATTATGTTACTTTTATTTTCATTAGTGTACTTATCGAAATGATACTGTAAATGTTATAAATGTGCTCGAGTCATCTATGGGCAGTGTTCATAACGATCACGCAGATTTTTCCAACATATTCGGGAACGCAAGTTGTTGTAAAGTCCCGAAGAACGAGACGATCTTCTGACGTAAAGCAGACACAATTCTGGGTGGATCTGGACAATTGAAAACTTTCTCTTTTAACATTCCCCACACCTAACCATCAGGTGGTGTGAGATCAGGGGAATGTAGTGGGTAGGGAAACTGGGCCCCGCGTGAAATTACTCCTCATGGAAAGGTTTCTTGCAGCATAGCCATAGACTGTCGAGCGGTATGGCAGGTTGACCCGTCTTGTTGGAACCACTTTCTTTTCATCTGCATATTCCTGGCACAACAAACCCTTCTTTGATCCTAAATAAATGGCCCGATCACCATATCCTTATAGCGTTCCTGGTTAACAGTAATAGGTGCACCATAATTATTCTCTATGAAATACAGACCTAGCACACCGTTTCCTCACACTGCATACCAAATCGTAACAAGCACACTAGGTAGCGGTTTCTGGACTATAGTGTCTGGCCTTTCGAAACCAGGAAAGTGAGTTGTTTGGCGATTGATAAAACCGTCCAAGTAAATGCGACTTTTGTCGGAGAACCATACGTCGAACAAGAAATCTGGATCCTCGTGCACCATGGCCAAAAATCGTGCACAATATTCTACCGTTACATGTCTATAATGCTCCGTCAGTCGTTGCCCAACCTATGTTCGGTACGGAAATCTACCTATATCTTTAAACAATCGTCGAACTGACGTATTGCTGATGTTTAATTTCAGGGATGTTCACCGAAAACTTCGATTTGGAGACTGCAACACCTGAGTGAGGACAGGTCCATGATTTACATTTGTGGACACTGTTAACTTGTCTACCAGACCTTCCCTTGTGTTGCATTGATTTTAATTGTGGTTTTCACCAGGGCCATCTTTGCTCACTAAGGATTCTTTCTGGTTTTCTTCATTTCTCAAAACTAAGGTACGCTGGGTCAGCAACGTTTCCCTCCCAAATATCCAATCCAAATTACCATTTCATTTCAGGATAACCATCAGTTTCAAATTTGTCTATGAACTTAGTAAAATTGGGCCTAAAATATTACCCCCCTACAAAAAAATTGAAGTTAACCTCGCAGCAAAAAACGTATCGCCCATTTTTGCCTTATTCCTAATGTATTTTGAGAACCTACATCATTAACCAATGATGTTAACATCATTGTTACATTACATCGCCATTGCATCATTAACCAATGATAACATAATAACATGAGATATGAAGAGCTTCCCATTTACAAACCGAGCGAATTGGCGCAGACGATAGCACGCAACACTAATCGTGAGTTCTTAGGCTCGGTCTCTGCCAACCGCGCACTCTGTCTTGGGGTTTACCCCTTTCCCTTCAGGCGAATGTTGAGGTACTCACTCTCATATTACGAATTCCTGCTCCTTTTGTTCCTCCCTCCTCCATTTTAGGTTTGAAAGTTCAGCCGACGAGATATAGTAGCTTAAGTCATATCGGACGATGAATGAAATGGGTGAAATGATGCTCAAATGTGTCCAGGGTCCATGGAGCTTAGAGCTACCCAACATTCGTCTGTAAGAATAAGGGAAAACCCCGGAAAAACCTTATCCAGGTAACTCATCCTGACCGAGAGTCGAACTCGGGACCTCTTGAACGTGAGGAGACATACTACCATCTACGCTACTGAGGCGGGCGATGTAGTAGCTTGCACTTTGTGTTGCCGATGTGGGAGGCTTTATTGGTTAAGTGCTGGCCTACTGATCCCAAGATTGCAGGTTAAAAGCCGGTCCAAGCCGGTATTTTGAGTGTTCTTAAAAGTGACAGCCTAATGTATGTAGATTTATTGCTATGTTAAAGACTTTCTGGGAGATAGAAGTGCGGCACACCAGTGGTGCTGTTATGATACTGGAAATCGTTATCATCTTTTGTATACAAATATTTATCTATTTACGCACTTTTGAAATCCCTAATTCTTGTGCCCCAGCGATGCATTGTTCGGCTGAACTCATCTAGTATCGGGACCAACTCAGGGGGACCCGCAGTGGGTGAAGGCCTCCAGGTAAGGTGCAGGTGGCATCGTATGCTTTCTATATGGAACTCTTAGGGACCCCGTCTAGGACTGTGTCCGTCGTCATCTTAATGTGGTTGCGTTTTGGGTCTCTCTGCACACAGTTCCCTCTCAGAGATCACGATAGAAACCGAAAAGGACTTAACAGTCTACTTGCGGTGCTCTGTGCCGGTAGCATGTACCTTTACTAAACTATAAAACTTCTTTGTCGAAACCAAGGCAGTCATGTTAATGTCGTCGTCGATCCTACGGTCTTCTCACTTGTTGATAGATGCTACACTGGTGCATAAATATAGCTCATAACAACTTGTATGTGATCTTATAGACTTGGCAGACTCTGGTAAAGAACAAACTTGTGCGACAAATGCAGCTACGTAATATCGTGTCGGACAACTCTGCACATACTAGAGGTGACTTAGAAATAATACACGAGCACAATTACATCATAGTATAGGTTTTTACAGACATTGGAAAGTGTTAGATTCACATAAAAAGCAACCTTAAACATTAAGAAATGAATTACGACTTGAACAGATGCAACAAAGGCAGTCACAGATCTTACAGTTCTGCATAGACTTCGGGGAGGGGCGTTTCTAATGGTACATATCCACTGATAACATAAGCCGAATTCATATTGTTAACGATTTTATCACATCTTACACATGGACAAATGTCGCTAATGATACAGCTTCAGTAATGTAATAGAACCAACCAATATCACTTCATCTTCAATCATGCAGCTCTGAACAGATTTGGAGATATACTGCTAATGGTACCTTTTCAATGATATTATAAAATCTGTAAGTATTATATCGTCACTGACTGTACTACTCTGATACCTGCATGCAACAAAGGCAACCTGTACCAAGCAGTCACAGATCGTACAGCTCTGCGAACACCTGAAGGGAAGCTGCTAATCGGGGCAAAGTAGGGGAGAAAGGACAGTCGAAACTGCATTCTTACACACTGTACAACTTTGTCCAGATTAAGTCAGATGCTACATTAATACAAAAAATGGTATCAAGTTGTCATGGATTCTACATCTTTGCATAGTTGTGGAGAGATGAGAGATATACCTCAAATACAGCAACAAAATCAGCCAACATCACATTGTTACCGATGTTACCACTATACAGTTTGGACAAATGCCACTATGATAGATCTCTATTGATTCAACAAAAGCCACTAGTATAATTTTGTTACCAAAGAACCCCTTCACAGTCTTGGGCACATGTCACTAATGGTACATCTCCATTAATGCAACAAAGAGCAATTTTCCAGAACGCCGATGCATGAAAGGATGCTCGACGTGCCCACTGCCGATAAAGTATTCGCAAGTCGCGAAACAAAAGTTATTAATCGTTTCAATTATAAGACATGGCTCAAGGTTGTGTGTCGAGATGGAAGCAATGACGTAAGCTTTGAGTCATTGTAATGCAAGTTTATTTGTGGGAGAGGGAAGGAAGGATGAAGGCGAAGAAAAATTGCTGGAACTTCTCAAGCAAAACCTAATACGAAAGACAAACAGGAAGTGGAATAAATAGCTTAGACAAGAGCATTCAGGAACCCCGTCATTATGCTGATAGGCTGATGGAGCTAGGCAAGGAAGCAGTCACGCACGGTGTCAGGAAATTGGACTTCCAGCAGCCAGATTGTGATTTGTTAATAATTACTTTACTACACTCGCATTTTACTTTCCTTACCAAATGCGGTAGTTACCAAAGCCCATTTCCTCACAAATTCTCTTCCTTTTTTGTGAATGAATATTTGCAATTTCACGGAATGTGTGGTGAATAACTGCAAAAGCTTGAGCATAGGCGCAACTTGAAAATTTTTGAGAGAGTTTCGCAAAACATTTAAATAAAAGAGAAAGAAACAAGAACAATAAAAAGAAGACAATTATAGACTTTAAATTGTTCCTTAATCGCTATAATCTCCACACTGTTAAGATGACAATCTAACTATTTGGATTAAATCCAAAATGCTTGGCATTAACACAAACTTACACAGCCGTTTGGCAAGAAAATCCATAAAAGTGCTAAATATAAAATACTTTTCTCATAATACATAACAATTTAGCACAATTTAGCTTCAATGTGCTACAATCACTGTTTCTGGGACCTTTTCAGTTAAATTCGAATGTTGGTATCGCGGCACTGCATGTTCAGAAGTGGTTTACCTGTACCTCACGAATTCACTTGTTAACCTTTACCGGCAATAAAATCTGAACTAGTTCATTACATCGAAGAAGCTCAAATCTGAAGCATATGATGCCTTTGTCTTTGGACGTGTTTAACAAACTCTCCCTGAATAAATAATGTATATATAGTGGTTAGTGTGCTCCTCATTGTCTTCGAAAGCTGGACAACATTCAAGGTTAAATATCTTTGCCATGACAACAGACATTTGTACCACGTAGTTAGAGAGCCGTTATTTGCTGGAAGTTACGTTAATTCCAACATAAGTTTATTAGTTTCAATCAAAAAGGCAGTGACCTCTTAAAAACAGCATATGAAAAAGTATTAATGCAGCATGGCGCACTATTTATAAACACAAAATTATCGTTTTGCTCGTTGGGGGGAACGGAATTTCTATCACACAATTTAATTGTACCCTTAATAATCCTCAGTATTTCCTATATGTGAAGTTCAAAACCTAAGCTCCTTGTTCCGCTCCTCATTCCAGAAACAAAATAAAAGTTATGGTAAACATATAGGAGTTAACCGCCACATGATATAACGTAATACCTGTATATAATAATATGTAAGCAAAAAGGTCGTATGAGCTTAGGTAAATAGGAAACAAGGGAAAGATGCAAGAGACAAACTAAAAAATATAGATAATTTAGATTAATCAGAGCATACTACTAAACAATTAGCTGCTAATTCCAGGGAAGAAACTAAACTATTTGCCAATCAATGACCACAAAAGTAAAAGAAATTGCAGTCTATTATATATTAGGCATTAGCAGTAAATTTTAAAAATGAAAAAAAAAATGAATTAGCGATATTAAAGAATCCTGAATCACATTTGAATTCCACAGTAGGCCTATTTAGAGCACACAGTTTAGTTCAAATCATATACCTGCGGCATCAACCATTTCTGAGATTACGTCATTACTTCAAATTTTAAGTCTCTAATTTTTTAAAGTACTGTCGTTATTTAGTTGTTTCACACGATGTCATGGAAAGAGCATGAAACTTCTAGAGAGCATATAGGAGCTGTTAAATATCTGACAAACGATCTAGTTTCCTACATCCAAATTGAATTTTCAAGGAAGTGTATGAAACTATTTCTGATAAGGGTTTTCCTAATTAGTAGTTAACAGATAGCCTTTTTAAGAATAATTTTTGAAAACAAAATTGGTTTTACTGTTATATATTATATATGCAAATCTGAGCTATCAAAGGTTTACAAACATAGGCAATTGAACAGCCTACTTCAAATTACTCTCACATATACGAGTGTTTTATTCAGGATCGGTTAGAACGTTCATCTTCAGGGCCTGAGTGACCGCGTTCCTTATATCTCTCCCAAGTGATCCATGCTTTAAAATAATCAATGATAAATTTTCCTGCGACGGGCTTGTATCATTTATGTATTTTATGACCCTAAGGGCAAGCCAGTTTTCTGTAATTCCCAGTTTCTTTATGAACGGTTCAAGGTTGTAATGAGTTAAGATCGACGCCGGGTAAGCAATGATCGAGGACAGCGGGTTTGAATGACTGGGGCAAGTAATGCGTTCTGGCCGTCATCCGTCTGTCTTCGTCGACTGAAATGCGCTTTTTTCTACGTTCTCTACTGACCTGTTCATGTACCAAACGCGACAATATTTCCACTGTATCGGATTCAGTAGGCTGTCATTTTTGTTTTCTCTCCCATGAGCCAAATTAATCAGAAAAGGTATTGTAGTCGATCCAAAAATTCTATATGGAGATTTCACGAAAATATGTTTTGAGACTTCTGAAAACGAAATAGTGCTTTTGGAAAATAGTCTGTGTGTTTGTGAAGAACAAGAAGGATAAATCTGATCAATACAAGTATTCAAGTTTAGGGTTTTCAAAAGATGAGGCATGACAACTTTAAGCATTACGCTTACCTTAAAAAAATACTTTTCCGTCTCTTTTACTTTTTTTAAATATTCCCAACAATTTTAATTAAAATAATACCATTTAACATATTTACGTTACAAGTAAAATGTAATTATCTGTAATGGTAGTTTTATATAAAATACCTTAGAATACTCTCTAAAGCTCTCTTCATTCTGAAGGACTTTGTATAATATAACTGATAGACTATATATATAATCTTTAAAACACGTAATTTAATTCCAATATTTTTATAACTCAGCCATTTCCGAGATACTCGTGATTTTTTGTTATTGCTGTTCTTTTCTTCTTCCGCCTCTTCTTCTTCTTCTTCTTCTTCTTCTTCTTCTTCTTCTTCTTCTTCTTCTTCTTCTTCTGCTCCACGGTTTAGGTCGTTATTAGCCAGTTCTGGCTGAAAAATCTCGTTGCGTCCATCATTTTTTGCGGATTTCCTAGGTTTCTGTATCCTTGGTGTCTGTAATTATGTGTATAAGCTGTACAATGTATATCCTGTTTGCTTATTCTATATCTGTTATTATTTTGTTTAATTCTTCTATTTTAAACTTTTGTCTTCTTTTTCATTTTTATTCTACCCAGTCTGTATTCTTATTTTACTTTCTGCATTATCAATGTCCATGTTTCAGACGAATATGTTATATCAGGTATAGCCATGATTGGTTTTGAGTGTTTAATAAATATTTATAGTGCATTCGCTTTTCAATTGCTTCTCGGGATGTCATGGAAAGAGTTTGGGAGTATAAAGCCAGTACCCCAGAAATTTATTCGGCTTGCTCTATACCCTTGTACCTGTGAAGTAATGTATAATGGAACTATTTTTGCAAATTTTGTTACGATCAGTATGAATGAGCAGAAAAATAAATTTTTCTCGGAATACGTAGAGTCAGACTGAAAAATTCAATGCCATAGCCGGGATTTGAACCACGGATCTTCTGGTTTCCGTCCAGCCGCACTACCATTGTGCTACTATGGCCAACATGCCGATATGACATTAAATTCTCCAACTGACTCGTATTTTCCCGGTAAACCACTTAGGAGTTCTCATAAACACATGAGACAAACTACCTTAATGGCGACTTACTACATGTAAGTACTTTAAGGCCCGGGCTTTATAGTTAACCACTATTAGGTTAATTAATGGAAATTAATTATTCTTTCACACTGGCCGTGTGTAGGCTAAATTGTGGAAACGTAGAGTCAGACTGAAAAATTCAATGCCATAGCCGGGATTTGAACCACGGATCTTCTGGTTTCCGTCCAGCCGCACTACCATTGTGCTACTATGGCCAACATGCCGATATGACATTAAATTCTCCAACTGACTCGTATTTTCCCGGTAAACCACTTAGGAGTTCTCATAAACACATGAGACAAACTACCTTAATGGCGACTTACTACATGTAAGTACTTTAAGGCCCGGGCTTTATAGTTAACCACTATTAGGTTAATTAATGGAAATTAATTATTCTTTCACACTGGCCGTGTGTAGGCTAAATTGTGGAAACGTAGAGTCAGACTGAAAAATTCAATGCCATAGCCGGGATTTGAACCACGGATCTTCTGGAAACCAGAAGATCCGTGGTTCAAATCCCGGCTATGGCATTGAATTTTTCAGTCTGACTCTACGTTTCCACAATTTAGCCTACACACGGCCAGTGTGAAAGAATAATTAATTTCCATTAATTAACCTAATAGTGGTTAACTATAAAGCCCGGGCCTTAAAGTACTTACATGTAGTAAGTCGCCATTAAGGTAGTTTGTCTCATGTGTTTATGAGAACTCCTAAGTGGTTTACCGGGAAAATACGAGTCAGTTGGAGAATTTAATGTCATATCGGCATGTTGGCCATAGTAGCACAATGGTAGTGCGGCTGGACGGAAACCAGAAGATCCGTGGTTCAAATCCCGGCTATGGCATTGAATTTTTCAGTCTGACTCTACGTTTCCACAATTTAGCCTACACACGGCCAGTGTGAAAGAATAATTAATTTCCTTTTCTCGGAATAGTTTTTGGAAGCTGCACACTAGTTAACAATAATAGGTAGGGAATATTTTGTGAACGAGACATCCGTTTCTATATTATACTAGCATGTATGGGTGACGTAAAACATCAGTCTTCCATTGTTTAATAATAATTAATGAGATGAACTTATTTTCTAGAGATATGGCGAAGTTTTACACAGCAAAGAAAGGAATAACGGTGTGCTTTTGCGGGGATATTTGTAACAATATTGTAAAGAGGCATAATTTGTGTGTATGATTAAGTATGGTCACAGAGTGCCTTTTCGATATAAACACCTAATGGCGTGGGAGTGTGGTATATTTATAGTCACGAACTTCGCAGCCATTTCATTGTACTTATTCACTAAGGGATTCTGGATTATGTGAAATCTATATGGGTTTACGTTATTAATGACTATGTGATAAATGGGAGGACATACTATTTTAATATTCCCTAAAAGCTTACTGAACCATTCCAACCGATGATTGTTGATGACTGTGAAATAAAGTTCTTACTTCATGGCTTTAAGTATAGTTGATAAAGTACATATTTATGGTAAAATAGTTGCTTCGAACTCATATAATTTTGGATTTTAGGTAAATTCCGTATAAGCTAAAGAGGTTTAAGAGGGTAAAAAATGATGAAAATTGTATATAATATTACCAATCCTCGTCTTAATGCAATTGTGAATCTCCTCTTTGTGTTTATATAGATCTATTTTATCGCTGCAGACTCATGTTTAAAAACTACGAGTATTGTTTTAAAAGCACCATATTAGTCGTTTTATATTGTCACCGATGGCATTATTTCGTTGAAGCCGCGCAAAGCCGGAGCTACGCGTGGGCAGAGACAGATAGTGGCGCGCAGTGCTAAATGCTTGCCTAGAGAGAGAGAGACATAGAGAGAAAGAGAGGGAGAAAGAGGCAGTGAGATATCTGGATAGTTCTCCTCTCTCACTGCGTCTTCGGTAGCTTTCGAGAACAATGACTGAAAGATATAAATAGCACCACGGACGGATGAGTGGGTCAGTCGCGAGTTGAGCTGTTCATTGTGTGTGTCTGTATGTGTGTGTGCCTGTGTGTGTGTGTGTGTGTGTGCGCGCGCGCGCGCGCAGCTATTTGAAGTGTACCGCAAGTGAATTATTTCGTTGGTTTGCGTGTGGTGAAGCAACGAGAGATGCGTTTGTGTATAACACGTCATTTTAGAGCCTGTAAGGGGCGTACAAAGTGTGCTTTTACTGAGCATTTTAAATTTCATCAAACAAGTGGAAACGTTGAGTCAGACTGAAAAATTCAATGCCATAGCCGGGATTTGAACCACGGATCTTCTGGTTTCCGTCCAGCCGCACTGAATTTTTCAGTCTGACTCAACGTTTCCACAATTTAGCCTACACACGGCCAGTGTGAAAGAATAATTAATTTCCATTCATCAAACAAGACTTATAATACTACGAACCCACAATTATTAATGCCTTATGTTATTATTAATGCCTTACCATCTCACAGAAAAAATATGATACGTTCTGTCATAAAGGAATATACAAAATCCATATTTAACTGCCGTATTTAATGTAATTACAAATTTGTTGAAGTAAAACGTCTCGCAAAAAATGGTAGATAAATGCCATTTTAAAGGTATGGATAGAGAGAATGTACAGCAAAGGTAGATAAGAAGGTTCTCCAAACTTCTATAAGCACATTCAAAGTAAAGATAGAAATGTGGGTATTAAAAGATGTAATAGGGCTCATACAGGAAGTATTGTGTGTTTTAAACTGGAAGTTTTGGTGATTAAAGAGTTACAGGGAAGAGACAGAAGGAATTTTCTCCTATATGCAGCGATAAAAAAGATGCACTCCATAATTCGTTAGGATTAAAACATTTTGATATCTGGAGGAAATAGTTTATTAAAAATAAATGAAAAAGGATAACAAAAATAGTAGTTGATCGATTTTTGTACCCAATCTCAGATTATCAATTCAGGAGGGTTGTTATTTAAAGATAACAGAAATTAATCGGGCAGCATATTGAAGTTTAAATACATAATACAAACAATTTTTATGATTATAAGGTATAATCATAGTTCGGTAGCATGTATAGGCTATGAATAACAATTGTAGAATGCGATGTTATGGCCTAAAACGAAACCTAGCTTCAGTCCATCAGAACTCTATAAATAACTTAGTACAGTTAAAGCAAATACACAAGTTTATCTAATAAATGCATTTCAAGTAATTTTGTAAACTCAATATATGAAAAAGTTTAAACATTTTTGCAACAGTAAAAAATGTAAACACAAATAATATAAAATTATCTTGAAATAAGCCAGAACACTGATCTGTGGTATGGCTTACTATAATTGAATAATAAAAGTTAGTATATTCCCTCCATTAATTTGGACAATATATAGTTTAAGATATTGGAGTAATACCTTCTGGAATAAGAAGGACTGCGTTGCAATTTAAACGTTAGTAATCCTGAATGGGATTTAAGCCATTAAGCTGAGTTAAATAAAATCAACTCGGCGGAAAACGATTTGGGCTTCTGCCTCGGTTTGAAACTTCCTCAAACTTATCAATCTTACTCTCACAAAGATAGAAAAAGTATTTGATAAATAAACTGCTTCACGTGCACTCTTACTTAACGCAACCTGTTTTCGTACGTATCCTACAATTGGAAACTGGTGATCCAATGATGTAAAAATTGCAGTTGTAAATGGAAATCTTATACCTACTGTTAGTTTTGATTAGTTAGTAACTTGCTGCTATAAAAGACGAGTAACAAGTGTAATTAATACAAATTGGGGATAAACCGATTTTCAAGGGCTCAAATTATGTCCTTCGTAAAACTAAACTTAGAACAGCATATGACTTCAAATTAATTTTATAATTTTGAGAGATTTTCCTATAAGTCAAGGTAACCACCCAATTGATAGGAGTAACCAAGGTAGATGAGGCATGCATTTATGAAAGGGGGGCTCCGCAGCTCAAATCGCATCAGGGTCGTACTCCATCACTGATTTTTTTTCAAGTTTTTTGTCACAATTACAACAAACTTTTCCCTCCCAAATACAACTCATCTCACATATCACAAGGGATTCCACCTGTACTTCCACATATAGTAACAGAAAATTTAAGTGTTATTTAAGTACAAGCTTTAGTGGATTCCTCCTCTAGTTTGAACTTGATATATACCTCATATAAGCATTAAATTAGTCCCCCAGACTAAAAGTGTTTTGCCCATTTGATACATAAATAGCTCCATTTCTCCTGAAATATATTGCATAGCGCCGTTGAGTGGTATGTTCTCAATAACCCAACTAATAACTATGTATTATTTTCGTATTTTGCACCTAGGGTGAATCATATACTTCTTGCTGTAGAGCCAGAATTTGAACCCTCTAAAAATAATTGATGAAATAAAGATGTTACATGCAGTTTCCGGAAGAGAAATATGTGAGCCAAAATAGATTAACGTACATGCAGATGGTATAAAATACTCCAATGCAGTACGTATACTTGACATTATGCCAATGAATTTGTTTTAATACTACAGGTGTCAGCTGTATGTCATTAATTGCATAATCTATTAAGTTGCCTTGAAAACTGTACGAGAGGAGCATGTGAGATTAAAATAGCACATAAAGGAAAGGCCGTTCCAAGTGCAACATCTCTGTATAGAAATCGAATCCTTCAATGCAATGTTGGATATGCTGTAGATGAACATATATACGGTAGCAAAATCAATATCTCCTTCTCAATACGTCATAATACCATTCAAACTCAAGACACTTAGCGTAACTATTGTTTCTCAACGACTGGCACTTAATTTTGGAGCTTTTCTTTCAGAACTGTTAGCATAGATTATTTTACGACTAATCGGGACATCTTAAGTAGTTTTTTTTTTTTTTTTTTTTTTTTTTTTTTTTTTTTTTTTTTTTTTTTTTTTTTTTTTGTAATTTACGTCCTCCAACATTCAAAGTCATGTCGGACTGTGAATGAATTGGGTGAAATGATTCTCAAATGAGTCTATAGGGTCCATGGGGCTTAGAGTTACCCGACATTCGTTTTTCAGGATAAGGGAAACCCCGGCAAAAACTTTATCCAGATAACTAACCCTGGCCGAGATTCGAATTTGGGACCTCTTGAACGTGAGGCAGACACTCTACCACCACGCTACCGAGGCGGGTATCTTATGTAGGTCCCGGCATTTAGGGTTATACAGAGTGTTTCAAAAAGAAACCGAACGAACATATGTGACATATATATATATAGGGCCTCCTCCAGAATGAGTGTAGATTAGGCAGTAACAAGAACAACGTTACGTGCCTCACGCTGTCGGAGTTCGCAGGTATAGTTCACACGCCGTGCTCCGTGCTGTAGGTGTATGTAAACATACCGGCATACTCCGCAGTAGCCTGCTAATATTAAGAATTTCTTTCGCTTATGAAACCGCAATAAAGAAGCTATTGCTTCATTATTGCTTATGAGTGTTTAACTCCAAAATTCCGTTATAGCAGTCCATGATGGCAAATAAGCTGGTGGACATATGCAGCTTATACCTTTTAGAGGGAACTTAATGTTAGTGAGGTAGATGATGGAAGCATTAAATGATAAACAGAACACAAAACAACATTAAAGAATTGTAGATAAATTAACCAAAACTAAATGGCTTGTACAGTGAGACGAGCATTTTATTTCACGTGTTTGGTAATACTAAATAAAGCAAGTGTAACTTAAAAGGAAGTTGTTAATATTTACAGTAAGTGGTTGAAAGTATTGTGCAATTAAGATAATAATAAAGTGCTCTGAATTTAAACAAATAAATATTATCATTGATATAACCATTTTTACAATTCATATTTTAATGAAACTAAACTAATCGTGCCTTCGTTGAACTCTCTTCCACTGTTACATATATCAAAACCATATCCGTTATTTCGACGTACGTATAGCCCTCCATATTGCTTGGATTTGCTATCTAAGTACGCGCAAAATCCTCCCTGTTGGGACGGAATGTGTAGTTTTACACTGAAGAGTAACCTTGCAACTGCCCGAGTTATTAGTGCACAAGTAACTGCCCTTTGCCCCATTACCTGAAAGGTAGGCTAGGGTCACTGATAAAGAGCAGGAGGTAATGCTTTTGTTTTCGTGGCCGGTGCGTGCCAAAATCAACTTTTGACGTTTGTACACCAGTGGTTCCTGTGCTGCCTAATCACAAAATGACGTAATATTTAACGCTGCATAAAAGTATATCTAACAGAACTTCGTAGCTGCGACACCGAAATTCGGACTAGTTAAGTTATAAAGTACGCAACGGCTATAATCGTTGGGTGTCGTTTTGAAACAACCTGTATAATCCGCTTGTAGCTAACACTATTCTCAGTAACTAATTTTATTTTAATTTGATAAAAATATGTTGTATTTAAAACATGAACGCAGACCTCTCTATATACCAAAATTGTCATCCATTAATATTAACTATGAGCTACTTTAGTTAATTGATGGAAATTAATCATTTCTCCACACTAGCCGTATATAGGCTAAGATATTTGATGGATAGAGTCAACATGAAAAATTCAATGCCATGGCCGGGATTTGAACCACGGATCTCCTGGTTACCGTCCAGTCACTCCTTATCTTTGAGGTACCATAGCCAACGTGCCTTCCTGACATTAAATTCTCCAGTTGACTCGTATATTTCCCCGGTAGACCAGTAGGGGCTCTCGCATCCGAGACACACCGTTTGTGGCGACTTACTATTGTAAGTACTTAAGTCCCAGGCTTCATCATTTAACTCTTATTATTTTAGTTAATTGATGGAAATTAATCATTTCTCCACACTAGCAGTATATAGGCTAAGATATTTGATGACATTGAATTTTTCATGTTGACTCTATCCATCATATGAGCTACTTGTTTCAAAACGAATTTAACTCAGTGTCCTGCGATAAATTCTGGTTATATGGGCTCAAATAGGCTTAGAGGTGGGCCTGAAATAATTAACTTTAAAATAAATATGAGCCCACGCAATTATTTGGTGCAAGTAACCAGAAGAAGACCTAAATATGGAGGGAGAAACATCAGAAAACAGTGAGGCAGTCTTTACAAGAGAAGCTAATAATGTAACATTGTTACACTATTCCTGTCCAACATTATTATTAATAACAGTGTAAAACAAAACAGATACATTCACTACTAAATTCTCAACACTATCATGGAACTACACTGTAGGGATATAACTCACAGTAAACACGATTGTCATTGAATACCATCTAGCAAAGGTGTAAGTGTGTCTTGTAATTTACTTTATATTTAAGATGCACAAAGAAGAGCACAAATCCTACACAGCTTTAAAACATCCCCTTTGTTACACTTTCCTGTTACCTAGAACGTGGCAATAAAACAAACCGCGTAACGTGAAATAAATAAACGATGATATGAATATGCAAACTAGTCACTCATATATTACCCGGCATTTGCATTTAAACGTTCAAATAAACACTTCAAGAAAAACTTTACTAGTTATTCTGACCGGAATGATATACATAACTTGCACTTGTACTGGAAATATACTGCAGCTCCAAAGGGTTAAAATCTTCTCCATATTTAAATAACCAAACGACCGGGACCTTCACAAACAAGAGAATGTGAAGCAAAGCTTTTCTTTCATTTTAAGCTCCAGAACTGAAATACTCACATTTTCAAGCCATGAGGTTTTATCGAAGTGCTCTAACTCAATATTCCTAGAATTTACTTGGAAGTTCAAGTCCTGTGCTACCGTTAATCTTGAGTTCAATTTAAATAGTTAAATGTTTTTATTCGTTAACACTCATAAAGAATGTATTTTACGAATACTTACGAATTTTACTTAAGAATATTTTAAACTAATACGGGACAAGTCATAATTAACGCATCCTATATAAAAATTTGACGTCTTTAAAATATAGGATTAATATCGAGTTGACATAGTTATGTTAGTTCTTTTTAAAAATGTTTAATAAATTATGTGCCCATGGCTAAGACTGAAGTTCATTATATCAGCCATTTCATTCATTTAAACGAAACAATCGGAATGACTACATTAGTTTTATATTCACTTTTATTGAATTATTACTTCACAAAAAGTATTTTCACAACAGATAACTCCTCAAAACTAAAATTTAAATTCTTCAATCCGCTCACTAGAAGTGAAATACCGAGATAATACTTTTCTAATTGTTTGGTAAACCAGTTGACTTATTTTCCAGTACTATCCTCTGACTTCAGCCCCCTTCCAAAATATTCTAGAGCTTTTTAATCTTACGTCATTTTAAATTAGGTCATACCGGATGACGAATGAAATGGGTGAAATCATGTTCAAATGAGCCCAGGGTCCATAGAGCTTGCATGTAAAGTAACACTTCGGTATGAACGAAACGTTAAATTTACTTCCTGGTGCTTGCTCTTTGATAAAGAATTGTGCACCAAAAGCAATAGAAACTCTCACATTGTAAATACCTTTAAGAAAATGAACTCAAAAAGAGCGTTTTAAACTTAAAAATTGGAACATTTTATTTCTTTTCTTTAATTTCTTATGTTTAAACTACAAAATTTCATTTAGGGTATTTGACTAAAATTTTTCGGCAACATTTGGTACTCTGTTCCACAATTTATTTACTCCGGAACATAATACTGCTAGGCACATTAGAATTTTAAATATCCTTTTACATGTAACATTTTAAATCCAACATTTACGCTCAGCATATTTCATTGTTCAAAATGCTCCACAAATGATAATTTTGTAAATTTTAAATTATAATTATCATAAATACCTTAGGGATTTTTGGTAAAATATAATTGTTTTCTAATCGTTTTAATCATTTATTCTGGGGGAAACACCCTTTATCATTTTTATCTGTTTTCAAAGATTACTGCAACCGATTCTACGTTTTCCTGAGCTGCTGAAAACTTTGGCAGCGCCCAAAACTGGCGTAAAAGATTTCCGGAGAACAAATCAATACTAAACAACGCTGTTAGTGTATAAAATCTGTGATGGCCGTTTTGCAGTCAGCATCGTGAAGGAAATTGAGGAGCCGCGACAGGGAGCGATCCAGTCCAAGACAACCAACATACCTGCTTGGAAATGCAAGATGCTGTCCACATGACTGCCTCGTATTGGTTGGATCATCCTCCACTTGCGCTGCGATTCGTGGGCGTGAGGCCAGCGGTCTGGTTGGCCAACATATGCCCGTGCTGTGGTGGTACGGCATTATTTTATGATTTCTGTTTATCTTCATCATGTATTTTAATAGCTTTGGATTCCTAAAATAATACTATATAACAATGGAATTTTTCCTCACTTAGCTTACTTACATTACGCTTCTTTTATTAAAAACCTCTTTAATCTGAAAGTAAAAATTTGAGCAAGAACTATCAGGAGTTTTTACCAGTGAAGCTTGTTCAATGTTTAATTCAATTTTAAATATTTGTGAAATATTAAGCGACAAATTATTAAATAGCTCTGAAAAGAATACTTATGTGTAAATAAAATGTAGCGAAGCCTGATTATCTGAGGTAAGGAGGACCGGTGGTACCTAGGTTAATCAAAATTTTAGATAACACGAACTCCGTCAAAAATGGAGAGGAAGACATGGTTAGCTGGTGAAATGAATGAAAACGTGGTCAAAGAGGCGAAGAAAAACGCATCTACTGTATTATCAAATAAAAAATAACTCAGAAATAAAAATAAAATTAAAGTACAACATTTTTTTTCCAAAAACAAACACAAATAAAACATACTTAGCGTGGCAATTTACCTGAAACCTTGTGCCGTGTTATACGGGATTGCTCGAAAGCTTAGATAGTCAAATAACCGCGGCTTTACTGTGCAATTTCATAAGTTTAAGGGAGTGGTGTATAGGATAAGGTGTTTCACAGGTGCACTGCCTTCATGTACAGTTCTGTGTAGAACCTGACAGTCACTGGAGATGAAATTAGCTCGCCGTTCATCACTGGTTATTGGCATTCACTAACATAATAGTTAAATGCTATATTTCACAATGTAATTAGTTAAGCAACAATAACTAGTAAATTCTGTGGATATTTTACGCGTGTTCATTTGTTAATACTGCCTTGGCTGTTCCATCTGCTGTACTTGACACACTGCACTATAAAAGTAAATTCGTTAACATAAGAACAGAGTAGCAGCTGATTATATTTCTGATTACAAGAAAAAAAACACAAATAAAATTCAAAGTTGTATGAACAATAAAAGCTGTAGTTCATCAATCGTGTAGTATTTTCTCAATGGTAGTAGCATCATTGCAAAGCAATAAATTCTCAAAATGAGGCACCTTCCAAATGTTAGCTGACCAATGATTCAGTGCTCCATAATCTGAACTGCGTGCGCTTAGAGCCAGACACCATAGCTGCGATATACATAGGTAAACAGCCATTTGCGAAAATCCGATTTTGGTTGAACAAAGAAAATTTAAACTGTGATTCCAGAATTTTTTATTGAGAGGATGAGGCGGTTAAATATGGGTAGTAAATAATTTCCACATCTAAAATTTAGCAAATTCAGAGTAAAAATATTGGTTCAGAAATATATAAAAAAATTCAGATGCGGTAATCTATGATGTAGAAACTTTGGTGGGGGATTATGAAGTACGCGGGACTTGTGTATTTCTCAATTTCATATCTTATCTTTCCTTTTTTACAGTCTTACAGAAGTATTTTACCATGATCGATTATAAGCAGTCAATAGTGTCTGTAGAATGCGCACGGATTATACGTAATGGCGGTCGCATCAATAGTATTCTCCGCTTAGCACTCCAGCGACTTACGGTGACATACTTTCTCATTTTTATTATAAAAACTGTTATTTTAAACCGTAAATTTGCTCAAATGTGTAGTGTTTAACGTCCGCTTTTACTACATACGGCACCGCAGGCGGTGTCACTGATGGCACATGAGATGAAGATGGAGCACCGGTGGAATGAGATGGCGGGGGAAACCGGAGGTCCCGGAGAAAACCCGCCCCAGCGCCGTGTTGTCCACCACAAATGTCACTTTGCGGTCGCCTGGGATTGAACCAGGGCTACCTTGGTGAGAGCCAAGCGGTCTAACCACTGAGCCACGGCGCGGCCAGTAAATTTGCTGACACGTTAGAAATTGGCAGATACTACTCTTCAATGGCTAGAGTTCTTAATGCTAGGATTTGAAACTCTGTAATTCTTCATCCTCAAACGGTCAACAACTCGCTACAAAAATGCTTATTTATTAGATAGTATGCAAACTATCTACCAACGTAGCCGTTACTGTCCGTTCTTATACCTACGCATTAAAAGAAAAAGAATCCAAGACAGAGATTGAGGACTGCATCAAAACTGTCGTACATTGAAGAAGTTGTTATAAGCTCAGAAGTTTAATATTTCATTAAATATATGATTTACATAACATTTAAATATCAGAGAGCAATTTCATGTGTAGCTCTCTGAGACACCACCTCCCATTGAACATGTGTTATACTTATCCATCCGTAGATATGAAGTGCATACTTAAATATATTAAATGAAGGAAACAGTAATACTTTGTTGAACATTTTATTTGTTTCTAATACAAGAAAATAAAATAGATAGTTCTCCAATCACTTAGCAAAGTATTTACATTATGCAAATGCAGTATCTGGCAAGATCAGCATCGGCAGAGTTCTAATAACATAGTATCTAATTACTTCTTCAAACATTTATCATTCTTAACATATGTATGTGGTATAGCATAGATTTACACATAAACTATAAATGGCACATAATATGGATTTTGAGTCAGACATATTGTCTGGAATTAACAATTTTATAAAAAATAATAAAAAGTCTAAATATAAAAATTATTCTATTTAATAAAGATCTAATAAAATACTTTATACTGCTGGTTGTAAATTATCAAGGTACTGTGCTGAATGTACGGACGGATTTTTATAAAATTTGGATGGTTTTGATTTTGGCAACAAAAGTGCTCAACTGTATTTATAAGCAAAGTTTGAAAGTTGAGCTAATGCTCATCAAACCATGAGTGACATGAAAATGGTTTTAGTTTTGCACCAATTTGGAATGACTCTTTTCAGCATTAAATAAATTAAATTGATTTTCAACATTCATTGAATTCAATATTATCTCATTTCGCGTTATAAGATACAACCTGCAGTATTAGCATCTTAACAAATGAGAGCATAACGATCCCTCTCTCACTTTCACTTTCACACTCTCTCTCTCTCTCTCTCTCTCTCTCTCTCTCTCTCTCTCTCTCTCTCTCTCTCTCTCTCTCTCTCTCTCTCTCTCTCTCTCTCTCTCTCTCTCTCTCTCTCTTACTCACTTACAAATACACATGCACTCACAAATATATATCCGTACAACTCTTAGACTTTATTTGTCGATGAAGCAAAATCTATTTACATTTGAAATACTTATAAGAATATGATTTAAATATTACTGCTGGCCATTTCATTGACTAGGTTGTCCCTTTACCTAGGCTTGGGAGCAAGTGAACACTGAACATCATTCTACAAAGTACCAAGAGACGGATTTATTATCTAAAACTCGTAAACCACTCCGTCATTTAGGGTGGTACAGTCTTTTATACTGAAGTATTCTATGTGGTGTTTACATCACCAAATATAAATAATACACAAATAGGTCATCACTTTTAGCTCCTCAGAGTTTCCGTAACAGTGACATTTCCACTTCACTTCAATAGCGTTAGGACTTGAGAATACCTTTCGGATCGTTTTGCATCAGCGGTAGCGGTATTGTAGCATTTCCATCAAGATCAGAAAAGAACCAAGTTTATGTCAGGCGCAATTATGTCATAATAATTCAATAAAGTATTTACATAAGAACTGATAAATGTAATGCACAAAGATGTTCACACATCGTGTAACTTAAAGCTAAAATCTGTTCTTGGAAAACATTTCCTAAAACTTACGAAGGCAGTCAACCATTTCTGAAATATAATGATGTGGGACATTTAGAAATTTAAGTGAAAATTTATGTTCTGTAAACAACGGAACTTTAAAATATGTACAGGAATTATAGAAATTGTTGTATCATTTCACATTGTTTATGTTTTTAAACGGCGATGTAGTTACACTTTGAAATCCATTTTCTTCAAAGTTATTTAAACCGTCTATAAGCTAAACCGGTTTAGTTCCAGGTACCTTGATATTGACAATCAGTTGACCAATAAGAATGCGTTTAGAGTTTTGAGTACCAGATAGCACCTCTTCCAAAATCCACTTCTTATCTTTTCGCTGTTTATAGAAGGGAAAAATTCTATGAACTATGCAAAGTTAAATAATATGTTAAAGGAGAATTTAATTTCTGTAAGTTGATGAAATACGAATTAATATGACTTTGTGGGTAATTCAGCAAGGTGGTTTACTTAAGCTCAGTTAGCTTACAATTATGTTTAGTTTTTTTTTTTTTTTTTTTTTTTTTTTTTTAATTTTACGTCCTCCAACATTAAGTCATATCGGACGATGAATGGAATTGTTGAAATGATGCTCAAATGAGCATAGAGCTTAGAGCTGTCCGACATTCGTATTTCAGGATAAGGTAAAACCCCGAAAAATGCTCACCCTGACCGAGATTCGAACTCGGGACCTCTTGAACGTGAGGCAGACTCGCTACCACCACGCTACCGAGGCGGGCAGTTTTCCTTATGTCGTATCTTAAATGGGATTCAGGATATTCACTTTAATTTTGTGCAAACGATATCTATTCAAAATGATTTACACTTATACACGTTATTCTAGAGCTAGATAATTTCAATTCTATATCATCTTCCTTTATTTCCAACCTGCATTTCTAAGTATATGTTCTTTAGCAAATGCAAGCAACTATAGTTTAAAATAAACTTATTTATTCACATAAAGTTGATGAATTTTATTTATTCCATTCCAGCAGGTTTAATTTAAACGACATTTTAAACCTAGTAGAAGGAAAGTTCAATGTACATGTAGCTTATTTTTAACCTCGTGAACAGTTTGCATTAGCTGGAGAAAAACTGTTTTCGGTTTAAGCCCTATCTTAAAACAGCTCTACTAAATATAGGTTTAAATCTACTTAGAAATTTGACAAGATATCAAATAATATACTTTTGATGTGTATGTGAGAAATTGAAACATTGGAGTATATATTTTAAGATTCATACTACAGCTCTTGTTTGTAAATATGATGCTACTTTCAGGGAAGTTAAAATTAAACTTCAATGTAAATTTTCAAATATATAGGAACCTTTCCTGCAGATGCTTTCATTTGTCTGTCGTATCACTATTTCTTAAACCTATCTATTGTACCAAATTTTTCAGAAGGAGTAAATGACATAAGAGCGATATGTTTTTCCAAGGCCTGTTGATTTTTATTAGAATTATTAACTTTCACTGCTGCATAAGGGAAAGCACATATCGTATCTTGAGAAGGAGAATGAGCACTTCTGAACCGTTCAGATAATGCTTTTCCTATGGTAAAATGTGCAAAATGTAACACTCCTCTTTATGTACATATCTTCGAAAACAGAAATAATTAAGATGTCCCGGATTTTAAACAATAAGAAAACCATCCTTTTACATAATGCGACCAAAAGTTGACTTACCATTCTGTAGAAGTAAATCAATGATGTTCAGCATGAATATTGGAGAATAATACGTAAATACCATTAAATGATCTGCTTTTTTATAATATTCGAACCTGGAAGTCGGACAGATGTGGGAATGCAGGTGTATTGTTATATTTGTAAAAATATCTTAACCTAAAAGAATACTGTTTTCAGATATGAAGTAAAATTTAAATAACACCTGAATTAAATAAAGGGGTTGGAAATGTATTGAAAACTATTTTATTTGATACGAGGAAATAAATTCATTCTTTTAAAGCTCTTGCAAGAAATGCTACAACTGTTTCAGTCAGGATACGTTCTACACTCCTACCATACCACAGGCTACATTGTCATGTGTCGCTTCATGTGAAGCGAGAGATGATCTGAGCGCGAGAATGCTCTTTCACACAGACGACACTGAAACGGCCGGTCACCTGTATGTTTGCGATAATGTCGTGTCAACTCATCCGAGCGAGCAAACTTCCAGCCACATCCCTTCCAACTGCACTGATACGGTTTTTCGCCCGTGTGGGTGCGGAGATGTGCCTTAAGGTGTGAAGATTTGGTGTAGGTCTTACCACAACCTGGATGAGAGCACGTGTGGACAATAACTTTCCGCCGACTCCAGTTTCGTCTCCGTCGTGGTTTGGGAACAGCTGCAACCGGCGGTGCTGCTATAGATGCTTGTTCTGCCATGTTGCTAGAGCCACCCAATGGAGGTAAGGGATGCCTGACGTGGTGATGACTGTGTGGATGTGGATGCTGATGTTGTCCCAAAAATGGGCCTGGATGTGGAGGTGGTGGTTGTGCTGTTGGAAGATGTCCCGCTGAAAGATGTGGAGATGATGGTGGGGTGAGGATCTTGAAATGTCCCACTTGTGGGTGATGGTGTGGATGGGTGTGGTGAGGATGGCGAGAATGATGGTGGTGATACAAGTCACCGGGATAAGTGGAGCTTGGTTGTGATGTCGGGTGAGGAGGTGCTGAAGCATGGTGATGATAAAAGCCACCGCAGTTCTCGGGCGTCGCTGGCGGGGAGATCTGTCCGAAAGGAATTAAATGACTTCCTCCTGATGATGAGGCCGTTGATGTAGGAGGGATTCCGGTGTATAACTGCGCAGTCTGTCCAGCATTAATGCCACCGGCATATGGGGGTGGGCAAAAGGGCTGCAAACCATTGTGGTGGTTGGCGCTGGGTATCGCTGAACCAGGATACGGATATGTGCCTGCGCCAGGCACCTGGCGATGAAAATGATAAATTTGGTTATCAGGACTTGCTGAATCCGGAAGTTCCGACTTAATTTTTCCATTTGTGCTTCCAGTTTCACCATTCGATATAGAAACTCCAATCCCAAGACCTAATCCAATTGGTGGAAAGTATAATGAAGATGGCTCGGATTTTCCGACACTGGTCGAGTCCTCTTCACCGCTTCCGTTCCCGTTACTACTCACAGTAGATGAGTTGGAAAGATAGAGACTGGCTGGAGATACCACAGGCACTTGTTGGTCTCCGGAACTAGAAGGAGCAGGACGCCCTGTTGAACCAGCTTCCGGCCCAGGAGGTTCACTGTAGTACCCGGGCTCCACAGGCGAACATGATGTGCTGGGAAACACGCACTCAGAATCAAGCTTCCCTCCTGGACCTGGACCAGGACCAGGGATGGCAGGGATACTAGTGCTGCCTGGAGCTTTCATACTTCCATACATAGCTGCTGGTGATGGTGCGTTGCCTCCTAAAGGGTCCTCAGATATTTGTGCGTGCACTGGAGCTCCCACTCCCAGTATAACAGTTTCGATGTCTTGCCACATCTAGAACCAAACAATATTAAACTCACATTTAGAAAACCATTTAACTTTTATATTATAATAAATAAAAGCTCTGTTTTTTTAATTTGTACTTATACTTTAAGTGATTATGGTACTCTCAATATTATTATTATTATTATTATTATTATTATTATTATTATTATTATTATTATTATTATTATTATTATTATTATTATTATTATTATTATTATTATTATTATTATTATTATTATTATTATTATTATTATTATTATTATTATTATTATTATTATTATTATTATTATTATTATTATTATTATTATTATTATTATTATTATTATTATTATTATTATTATTATTATCATCATCATCATCATCATCATCATCATCATCATCATCATCATCATCATCATCATCATCATCATCATCATCATCATCATCATCATCATCATCATCATTATTATTATTATTATTATTATTATTATTATTATTATTATTATTATTATTATTATTATTATTATTATTATTATTATTATTATTATTATTATTATTATTATTATTATTATTATTATTAGTAGTAGTAGTAGTAGTAGTAGTAGTAGTAGTAGTAGTATCATCATCATCATCATCATCATTATTATTATTATTATTATTATTATTATTATTATTATTATTATTAGCAGTAGTAATAGTAGTAATAGTAGTATTAGTTGTAGTAGCAGTATTGATGATGCTGTAGTTTTTACTTAAGTCCCCTTATTTGTCAGCGCCTACAGCTAGTAGTAATAACAGTTTGCAGTACATATATGTCTTATATAGTTATTTGCCAGAATTGACTAGGATTGTAATAAGTAACACTCAGACGAAAACATTCCCCTTAAGCTGTTCATGTATATGCCAGTAGATTGCAGTACTTGATTTACTAAACTTTGGATAAAGTATTGCTGTATTTCTTTCTTCCTTACTATGCCTAACTTTAACTTTCATCTACTTTGTATTCAGCTATCTTTCCTTCACTTTGAGGTTACACTGTCCCTGCAACTCATTTTTGTACAAAACGTACCGAACAACATTTGTTTTGAAGGAAATCAAATCATTCCAGGACGAAAAGTCATGGTGAATTCTTTCAGAATGAGGGCAATGCTGTAAGCGAATCAGATGTGCAGTTCATTTATATGTTTTAAAAAACAAGGAGCATAACTGAAGATGCTTTTTGAGGCTATAACCGATCTTTTCATAGTTAATGCACATTTTGGACACATGCGATACACCAAAAGGCAAAATAAGGTACATATCATTTGCCTAAAAGTCACAGCAATGTGAATATATTTAGATCTAGAAACTCTCCTTGTTTAGATTCTACAAACAATTGGTTTTAATCTTGACTTCTATAATTCATACTAGATGCAGTAAGTTGAAAGAATAATAATCGTGAACACACACATATCCGCGCTCATGAACACCCACGAGCATGGAATAAACTGCTTTACTGAAGGTCGCTATGATATAATAATCATTTGATGCAGTTCCTTCTCCTCTATAATAGGATAGGAGAAATGTGAATCAGATAACATAATAATAAATGAATTGAAGCAGCATTGAGGTAGACTTTGTTTATTCTGATGTTGTTTGTCTCAGCACGTATTTGATTGCATTTGTAGTGTGTATTGCTAATAATTCCTTGCGTCTGTAGAAACTTTAAATTATTACGCCAAAGGAAAGCCATTGCTATGGAGAGTTGCAGTGAAATGTTTTAATAAATTGAAACAGAAAACATATTCACGTTGAACATGTGCGTGGGATATGCTTTGAAAGCATAAGTCAGATATGAAAAATTGAAAATAAAACATAAGGTAATCGGCCTTCATACATTTTGAGTTAAACGCTATTACAACATAGTCTTTGTAAAAGCAACAGCAATCATAGCATTTCGAGTCTCCTCTTAGGGTATCATTAACCTCTCGTTGCCCAGATACTTCAAAGGTCTTCAGGACAAATGGAATCATTTGAGAAAGGCAGATAGATGGTTGTGTAAAGGTAGGCTGGCACTGTAGCACACATGGTAAGAGGTCTGATATAGAAAATCAATGGCTTCAATACTGGCCATGTCCTGAATTTTCAAAACTCTTTCATTGATTCCATGTTCCTATCATGCAGATAGGCGATATTCGATAGATTACTATTAATAATTTAATAGCACAGTGTCTTCAGTTAACGTACTATCAGAAATGCTCAGATAAAATTCGGTTTGTGTGTTATCGTATACCTAACATTCTAAAGATGGAGCGATGTGATTATTTGTTTGAAATATGTTTATTTTCGAACGCTATTGCAGTTATACGGTTTATAAGTATAGGAAATTGTTCTCTTAATTGAACTTTTGAAGAATTAATGTTCCTTCACAAGATTTGTGCTTGTATTATCTTAATTAAGGACTTGATTCTCAGAAGCCTAGTTATTAATGGACTGAAAGGGCCATGCTATAATCTAATGTCAACTTTTTAAACAACAAATGCATTAATATTTAAATACTATTTACGGTATCGTTTATAAACGTTATTTTATTTAATTAAAGACAGTCCATATCACCCAGTAGTTGGTCAGTTGTAATTATTACTAGTAAGTTTTAAACTAAAAACAAATTAGCAACTTTTTTCCCTCTGTGGACATTCTACTACTGTGAGTCTCATAATTATTCATAGCAATAGGCAATATTGGTTCCAGATAATGTAAAGAATCATGTTTATAGTATTGAGGTTGATACCTTTTTATAACAGCAGTAACTCTAGGATAAATGCCTTATTTCTTAGATATAAGAAAACGTAGGGAAGGGCCTAGAAATGAAAGGCAATTTAACGAAAACAGTCTAGGACCATCGACAGACAAAGATTAGATAACAAGTGAAAGTAAAGGTATTTGTGGTTAATATGTGTGTGAGAAGAGAACGAAATCCAGGCTGGCCCCGTAGTTCAGTCGGTAGAGCACCTGCCTGCCGTGCTGGGGGTTCCGGGTTCGATTCCTGGTGGGGGGATTTTTCTCCAACCAAGATAATTCCTCATCTTCCCCAGAGTCTGGAAGTATGAATGAGAGTGTGAATGTGTGTGTGTGATCTAATAATTAAAACCCAACGAATACGAGTTAAGTCCATCGATATGTTCCAAAGGAGAACGGCCGCCGATGTGACGGGGTATAAATGGAAGAAGGGGAAAAAAACCACACAAAATCCGTTTTCTTCAGAGGAAGCTATTGTGATCATAAAGATAATTACATGGCACATATTCAGTTGCTAAAACGTCTACAAATATTTCTTGATTTACTGTTTACCAAATAATTTTGTTTGACGAACATTTCAACTATGGCAAAACGTTTCATGCTTCACTGTAACAGAGTTTTGCACGCTAAATTAACTTTTAATTAATGGTGGTACAAGTTGTGACAGATATATTTCTTTACCACATAATTGCATACGTTTTATCAACCCTTATCGTTAAGTAACTCTTTCATACTTGCTCGTACAAGTTCCAAATATCTAGTTTGAAATGAGGAGGTATTAATGTTTACCACCTTTATAAATGTGAAACAGACGTGAGGCTGCGAATACACTATATGAACTAACTTCAGAAAATACTAGTCATAGTAAAGTTTACAGCCGAGTCCGAGTCATAAAAAGTAGGTCCTAAGTGCAAAAGGGATGTTTCTCAAAATATCCATCCATTAACCGCAGATGTATATCAGGAAAGAGTGTAGGGATGGTAATATACGAATAAGGATGTTATGAATAGTCAGAATCCTCAGTTTTCGAAATGTTTTCTCTGTCCAGAGAATTTAATGTATTTTAAGGCATTCCATAAACTATTACATGGTGACAGGAATGTCTTTGAAATGCAATAAATGCTCACATTACACCATATTTCTCCTTAGTTAAAGGGACAGCATTAGGGGAAGTGTCTATATAGGATATATGGACTATTAGTGATTTAGATAAAAGAAAATGTTAGTTTAAAGATAAGTAAGTGCATTACTAACACAATGAATTTGCTTTAGTAGCAGTTTCAAATGTATAGACGATGCTGATGAGAAAATTTTGGGTTAGTAGTTTTATTCTCCTTAACGGACTAGTAACAGACTAATGAAAAGGACAAAAATTTCATTGGAATTTCGTAGAACTGATCGTTTTAAAGTAACATTATACAGTATATTTTAGTTTCCGCTTATTAAAAATTAAAATTATGTTCCTGTGGCGTGTGATTCAGCGCAAGTGGCTAGCACGTAAAGGGGATCTGGGTTCAGATCTCAACGGAGCAGAGGATTCTTTAGTCGTGGAGAATGTTTCACCTTGGTTTTAAGTCTGCAGTAAATATAATTTAATTCCCAAAATTTGGAAGGAAATAACGAAACGTGGCGTTATAAGCTTTCCTAGTTCCATAGAGTTGGATCTGCCTCAGCAAATCAACCATCACTGCAGTGAATATCAGCTTGTAACATCAGGATTTTACTGGAATGGCGAAAGCTCTGAACCATCGATAGATAAACACTTTATAGTTTATTATATTCTCTTTAAAAGGCATTTACGAAAGCCTAATGCCATCCAAAATTCGCCCATAAACACGGTTCAATCGAAAGGAATATATTCTTTTCTCGGCCAAACCCTTAATGCAAAGTAAACTTACCTTATAATTAACGCACTAATACCACTTAATGTTATATCTCATTACCGATAAGCTGGTAGCCATTGTAACAAAAGATGTAAAAAGACTTGTAAATAATATCTGAGTCTATTGTTTGAAAAATTTTTGATATAAAACACCTGAATACCTCATATGTCTCACGTTAATGGAATGGGAGAGGTAGACATGAACTCAAATGCCACTAAAAGTGTGTGAGCTCCTTCCATTAAAAAACCATTCAAAGAAATGGACTTCTCTGATTACTTATGGAATCTATCCTGGATCACCAGATTCAGCAAAACCGGTTCATATCCTCCCAGTTTTCTCCCCAAAATAAGTCAGGGTGATACGCTTTCCTTAATTCTATACACAATACTCCTGAACGGAATCCAGAATAAAAACGGCGAAGTTAAAACATATGTATAATTATCTTTTTCAAGCTTATAATCCTTTGCTTCCGTCCACGGGAATGACATATCAGATGCACATTTGGTATACTATAATCTTAGCTTGAAAATTATTCAAGGCGGCTTTTATAGAAACAGTTTCTACAGCTCCTCCTAGTCCGAAACTTGAACTCATTGAACATTGATTCTACTAGCAAAATTGTCACTTGATTTTTTATATACATCTCAAAACTTGTGATTAAATAAACAACTTAAAATGACCATTGTCTAATAAAACTACAATAGCAAACACTACAATGAACAGATACATCAGTATGACGCTTGCTACGGCACTTTCTCTGGAAGAATCGGAAACAGTAATTGATCTGCGTTTAGAAAGTGTTTTCCCTGTCGAATTTCGACGTTGGCTAACCTGCTTTATATTGGGTGCATTGGAAGGATATTTAAAAGTATACTTAGCTGCAGTCACAAGAGGGCCCTAAACGCACAATATTAACCTCCCTCTTTCCTATCCCTGTTGTCATCCCGTTGTTGTTCCGGAGTATTCTGAACCAAAACTGTGCATGTTTTAGTTCTTCTTCCCGTTCCCGTTCTCTGGTTATAGAGAGCCAGCCTTTATAGGAGACATATATTCACACACTTAAATTAAAGCCCTTATAATTATACTTATATATCTGGGGCTACATATAGTTTAAAGTTTCTTGCCACAAAGGCCCCATTTAAATGAAAGGATCGGTGTATTCTGCTACTAAGTTAATGCACCTACGGAATACCTAAAGGTCTACTATTGCTATTTGAGTCACCTGTGATTTTATGGCTAATGATAATGTAATATAATGATAGTATACAAAAATCCAATCATATTTCAGAAGATATTTTAGATATATTAACGTTTTCGCTCTAGTTATAATTAGCTTAAGAGTGTAAATTAAAAGTTCCCACATGTCAAACTAAGGATTTTATTTTGTTCTTTAACAGACCATTATAAAGACTCCTATATAGGACTTCTTAAATTCAACTGAAGCTATACTTAAAAAGTAGGATAAGGCCCTTCATTTTGGCGTTTTTATTTTATGAATATCAAGCTGTTAAAACATTTAATAAAAAAGTTATAAAACTTCAAAATTGGCCATTGAGACTCTTAAGTGATCATCCTTGATGATAAAAAGTTAAAGGTTATTCAATCAAACAATTTGATACATGATGTATTTTAATGAAAATTACGAAAATACGCTTTTAGTAAAATGCATTTACAGTTGTTACGGCACCGTGTTTAGCAGCATTACAAAAACTCACAAAGCAATAAATGTTGATATAGGTAAGTCAAAGGCGGAAAATTAAAGTATGGAGTGCATATACAATAAAAAGCAAAAATTTAATAATTGCATTTTTCCAGCTGCATTCACGTAAGAAACTTGGTACTTAAATTTATAGTTTAGACATTTTAAGTATTCAAGCCGAATGTTTAAAATATTGCTTATTCAACATTGTTTTAGATATAGAACACATGCATTTGCATTGTTTGTTAGGGAATCCTTAATTTTGCTTTTTACCGATACACAAATATCGCGTTTTTACATACCTAATCAGTTTAATAAACTGACATTATTGGCGAATATCAACTTCATAAAATATCTGTACCTGTCATTATACCATTCGGATAGAGAGGGAATGGTGGAGGAAATATTTAATGTCATAAATCAATGCTAATAACTTATCACCTTAGGCCGATACGTATGCAAATTAATGTTTAGGTATGCCAACTATCTTACAATTAACATGTGTAGCTGTTACGCACTGAAGATAAAAATTGCCCAAATCATGAAAATGTAAATATTTTAATTTAGAAGAAATTTGAAGCTTTGCCTTGAAATCAGCTGTTTTAAGTGGACTGGAAAGTGAAGTGCATTTCCCCTTCTGAGAATTATACACACTAAAAGTATGATGCACTGAATTACATTTGTCTCAAAATATTAATGCTCGCATAAATAAATGCAGTAAAATGAACAATTATTTGGCGGAAATTCAGGTTAATATTTCAGTGAAATTTGGCAGAAATTTGAGAGTGTGGTGAAATTTAGCATTGAGTAACATTTTATATTTAACGCTGGTGTTAAATAAGTAAGTGTACACATTTTTCCGAAATTTATCTCTCCCTGAAAGCCCCTCTTAATGATTACCTTTGGCGACATGACAAAGCTGCTTCTAGCCCCACAGCCTTACCACTGGCTCGTAGCGTGCGCCGTCGGGTGCCATGTTTGGGACTGGGTATACAGGAGACAGTGCGTTATGTTTCACGAGGTGCTCGAGAATGGAATGGAATTTGGGTACAGACATAGCGAGGGATGTGCGCTATTGACATAGATCATATTTTTAACCTGTTCTTTTGAATCCTTAAAGTTGGGCATTAAGTGACTATTATGTACGCCTATGCCTTTGTCAAGAAATTTAGCAAGAATTTTCCAGGGAGAAGGAATAGAAAATATGCAAATAAACAAATAAAAAAATAACCAAACAGTCAAATAATAGACAACCAAATTTGAACGAAAATACATTTAGGGAATAAGAAATTGAGCCTAATTATTAAAATACTTGTCTTTTAATTCTGTGAATTTTACCTCCTGTTTTCACAATTTATCTTTTATTAATCTCTAATGCTTATAATGACGTTAATCATAGACGAGTAAAACAATGAAAGTTATTATAAAACAAAACTAAACTCTGTTATGCTTCAGGAAAACAATATATATTGTGTGGATAAATTTGACACCTAAAACTAAAAGAAGGTAAAAATGTCACCTGCACAAATGTAAATATGTCCAAGTGTATCTATATGTAGATTAAATATAGTGCATTGGCGTTTCCTCTACAGAATTGCTCATCGTATGCCAACATTTTTACGTCATTTAATATTTTGGAGAAATGTGGTGGACAACTTTGCAGATATGTCCATTCAAATCCTTGAATTTGAACTTCAAAGTACGCGCTTTTTAACAAAGAAATATTTATTTAATTCCTCTCTCACGCAAGTTAAACAATTGAATTAGTTTTGAAAATGAAATACCAGGGCTGAAACTTGAATCATCATACATCGACTGTTTACCAGACTGGCGATCCATTATAATGTGACCACACTAAAATTTTCTCACATAGTTCGCGTTGTATATCTCGAAATCCCTCTGTAGTTATAATTATATAAAACGTCAAATTGAACCTAACTCAAAAATTTTAATGTTCTATTTTAAGAACTATCTACGATTTGTATTAAAATCGAGGAAATAGCGGTAATATACATGGTATTCATATATCTTTATTTGTCGTGCGGTTACAACATTTCTGTTTTAAATTAAATATATCCTGCAAAGTGCCTCAACATTACATTACCAAAACTGGGGCAAGCGTAAATCTCTGAAATAGTAATTCATCTGCGAGATGGAGTGAAAAAATCATTCATATTGTAAGTGCTTATGTTCCTTGCCCTGTCTTATGGCGCTATAGTTACTACCTGCGCAATGTAAGTATAAATAAACAGAAGCCTTTATGTCCAAAATCAAAACAGAATAAATTCCAAATCAAATGAAGCGTTGTTCCTACATATGTCATATGCATACAATATCAGAAGCAAATGTTCTTTTTTTTTTTTTTTTTTTTTTTTGTATCTTACGTCCTCCAACGTTAAATCATATCGGACGATGAATGGAGTGGGTGAAATGATGCTCAAATGAACCCAGGGTCCATAGAGCTTAGAGTTACCCAACATTCTTCTTTCAGGATAAGGGAAAACCCTGGAAGACACCTTATACAGATAACTCACCCTGACCGAGATTCGAACTCGGGACCTCTTGAACGTGAGGCAGACTTGCTACCATTTACGCTACTGAGGCGGGCAAAGCGTATCTTTATGTTGACGTCGTACTGAATTTTAAAATGAATATTAGAATGCTTCACAGCCTTTAGAGTTCAGAAATTACACAACTTGCCAGTGGCGCAATTGGTGGTCGCGATGGTAACATTGAAACGAACTGAGGGAGATCTGTGTAACTGGTTAGCAAAATATATGTTGCATTCACATGACTTTCTGTACTCCTATACAAACTATTTTTGGAAATGCTTATTCTGCTACTACCTCAAACCAATCAGGATAAACATTTGCATAAATTATCTTACTGCTAATTCTTAGAACACTTTTTGCGATGGCCCATTATTTTAACAGCAACACAAGCCGCTATCTGACGGTCCAAAGTTCAATATTATCTGTAGTCAAGAGACAGAAAACAATTTCCCATTTGGATCACAAGATCATCACAAGATTTGCCGTTTGGAAAATTTGAACAAATAACAGGGAATACGTCACGAAAAAAAGTCTCCACAAAATGTATTTGATATAATCCTTTTGTTTTAAAGAGATTAACATCTTTAGAATTTATCCATTTCCAATGTAGTACCGGTTATAGAAAAGCCATTCAGGGATCTTCTGACGACATACCTAAATATTCAAGATATATATTTCATTTTTCATGAACATATCTCAAACATGTACCATTTTAGTAAAAATTGCTACATCATTCTTTGAAGAAAATCAAAATAATCGAAAACTTTCCCTGTAAAGGGCAGTCTGGGCTGGGAGAATTTTTTTACATATTCATCTCTCATCCTTGGAAGCTACTGAACTTAAATACTAAGTTTGGTGCTTAACCGAATTTTCGTTTTTGAATTATGTTATTCACAGTACAAACACTTCTTAGTATATTTTAAATGCCTTTTTTAAATTTAGATGACCTCATAACGTGAATTTACACTAAAATCAAGGTAAACATTTTTGGGTGGAGTGCAACAGCTTCTCTACTTACTATTTTCTAAGCTTCCAAAGTGCAAATTCAAGTTTCATAAATTAAATAGAAATGTAATTCTTAATTATTAAATTCTTCGTAAATTTAAATTAGATTTAATGTATTGCTATTTATAAATCAGTACAAAATATTAGAATCTTAAGAAAATGTGGCTTTAAAATTATGATGCAATGAATCGTTTGATGATACATACTGCAATACCGAACACGTAATACCCTTAATTTTAGTATTCTTTGCAAGTGTGTAGAGTGTGTTCTATTATCAAAGATAGAGCTCATAAAGGGAATATTATTTTTAACAAAGCTAATTTTTTATTTCCGATTGGAAATAATTTTTGAAATAGAAGTTGCCATATTACAAAATTTGTCTTCCTTACGGCTGGATCAGTAGATATTATTTCTTCCCGAAAGGAAAATTATGTAATTTTCAAGTAACTCATAAGATATGAAGTAGCAATGGATGACGTTTGAGCTAAATTTTACTACGTGATGCAAGTACATGCTTTTAGACTCTCCTTTGTGCACATTTCTGTGTAGGAAGCAGTTAACTTCTGCTTCACGGGACTTATTTGTATGCTTTTGTTGTGTTTCCATAGCTACAATTCGGTGCCTGTGTGAGGAACAGTTACAGGAAAGAAAACGTCCCAACTTGTCCGTTCCGGCAAACCAGCTAAAGTTCTTTTGATGAGGAAGGAAGAACTGAGATTGTTTTCTTGCTTGACGACGCATAGCGGTGTCTCGGCGGTCCTGTGTCGGCATCTGTGACCGCGCTGGCTGCTGCCTTTTCACCGGCGCGACACGGCTCTCCTGCCGCTCTGGCAATCCCACTAGACTCCGAATAGAGGATCGAGCATCAATGAAAATATTTAATTTTTAAATAAAATCAATGTTTATGCCTATGTGTAGACTTGAAAAATTGCATTACACTTTTTAGGTTTTCACAAAGGCATAAAATAATATTACCACAAATTCTCAAGCGAACAAAGATTAATTCTTTAGCATATACAGAAATAAAGATGCATTCGTTAACTTGCATGCATGGTAGGCTCAAGGTTTATTTTTAGGTATCACGACCTCTCCTATTAATTAACACGTCTAAGAATTACCCAACATTGCTTAAGGGGAAAGCAAATGGTGGAAATTTCCCAAAAGAGTACTTTCTAGATTCGCTGTGCGATATTATAAATTAGTTTCTTCACTTGGGTACATATTAGGTATATAGTATCATATCTATTATGATATTATAATTTTAGGTGCAATGATTATTTTTAAATGTATTTCTACTTCCAATTCTGTACCAGAGAAAAGGTAGTAACTAATATCTACTCAGCAAGGTGATTTTAGCTTATATTTTTGGGGATATTTTGTACTGCAATTTAGTACTTCTTTTAAATGAAACAGCATCCATATATTCAAATAATTTGATATTTTCTCTGTAAATACGAATACTTTTCTCTAAATTTATGCTTCGGTTTCATTTTCTCTCTGAATGACCTTTTCAGATATAAACAATCTGGTTTCTTAGGATCCATTGTAATAGCGACATATTATTTTGCTATAAAAGGAAATACATCAGTTCTTTCACTGATTTACTTAGTATCAATATTTTTAATTAATTAGCCCGCCTCGGTAGCGTGGTGGTGGAGTGTCTGCCTCATGCTCAAGAGGTCCCGAGTTCGAATCTCGGTCAGGGTGAGTTACCTGGATAAGGTTTCTCCGGGGTTTTCCCTTATCTTGAAAGACGAATGTTGAGTAACTCTAAGCTCTATTGACCCTGGGCTCATTTGAGCATCATTTCACCCATTCCATTCATCGTCCGATATGAATTAACGTTGCAGGACGTAAAATTACAACAACAAAATTAATTAGTTAGAATAAACTGAAAAATTCAATGCCACGGCTGGGATTTGAACCACGGATCTCCTGGTTTCCGTCCAGTGCCTTCAACTCCTTGAGCTACCATGGCCAACATACCGACGTAACATTTAACTCCCCAATTGACTCATATTTTCCCGGTAAACCACTTAGAGCTCTTATATTCAAGATAGACATTTGTGTCATATATTAATATTTTTGTTTGCTATATTTTAAAAATATTGTGTTTACATTCATATAACTGTCTATCCATTCTTCAAAAAACTATTTTATACAGCTTATTTTCCCGTATATTTCACATTATTTGGGTAACAGTTGTATACATGGTTTTAACACATATTTAATTGTCGCTATAATGGCAATAGGTGAATTGAATTGCCTTAAAGGATGGTAGCCAAATCATTTAAGAGCTGATCGCTGTAATGGCTTTGAAATTACCTGCTCTTTGTATAACCAGAAGAAAAGAAAGCGAATAGCGTCTTCTCATTTTAAAAGCAGCCTTTGAAAATTCAGACAAATAACAAGCAAGGTCTCTGATATTGTCAACTTCATAAAAAAAAATATTTCACGTGTATTGTTGCTTTAACGAATCTACAGTTCGTGTCTAGTAAGACTTTTTCCAGCTCTTACGTTTTGCCTGTTATACAAATGTCGTTAAAATGAAGAAGATCTCAGTGCTATTCCCAAAAAATTCTAGATATAAGTTCCATTAACCATGAAAATATGCTAAATACATGTATTGCTATCAAATTATTTAAGAATAATATATGCTAAATGAAAATTCTGGAAAAACGTTTTAATTGTTTGAGGTGGAAGGATTTACTAGTGATATTCCTGTCGAACCCTTAGAATATGCTAAACTCTGTATTTAATTACGATTTGTATTTATCCGACTAGTCACTATACGAAAACACACACACACACACACACACACACACACACACACACACACACACACACACACACACACACACACAAACACACACACACAGAGAGATACACACACACACAAACACACAGAGAGAGAGAGAGAGAGAGAGAGAGAGAGAGAGAGAGAGAGAGAGAGAGAGAGAGAGAGAGAGAGAGAGAGAGAGAGAGAGAGAGACACACACTCACACACAATATAATTTCCCTAATAGCGTTTTATTTTCTTCTTGTTTTGATTCAGAAGATCTAAAAATATACCTATATCCTGGTTAAACATCTACATCAAATTTTTGGGGGTGAAATGCAGCACTTTACTGTTTGCTAAAGGATTAATTGTTGATCAAATTAATTAAAAGAAAGGAATTAAGCCAATCTCTTATCTTTGTTAAGAAAGCATAACAAATCCTATAAAGCTTTCAGTCTCATTATCTTAAGTACCTACTAGGATAATGGATCATGGATTAACTTTGGCGGAATAATACTTTTAATCTCCCCTTAAACGTTCAACGGTCCCAATTTCAGGACAAATAAATAGCAAAATTTAATTATTAATTATTCGACGATTTTACCGACCTCTGTAACATTAGTAAAAAGATTCCTCACTATTAGATACAGAGAAGTTAGCATGTTTGAAAATATTTTCAATTTCAAAGAAATCCGACAGCTTCAGCAGCCGAAATCCTAATGCTCAAGCAATCATGATCTCTAGTCCAGAGAATCGATCCACATTGCCAAAAGTTCAACCGCTTAATATCGTTTTAAAAATCCATTTCGATTTGGTTCACCACCACTGGAATTTTCCGTGTTTGAATATTTTATTTTTTTGTTTAGAAAGATTAATTACTTTTTTCCGTAATATCTGAAGCCTAAAACTCTTCTTTTTGAGACACTTGTGCAATTTTTCTATGTTAACAGCTAAGACAACATATCAGGCAGCACCTCAGGTCAATATTTTGCATTTCATTTTGATTGAATGCCTTAACATAAAGGCATCTAGGCGTTTCAGCGTCTAAATACCACTTACTACATTGCTCAGTTACAAATTGATTTGCCAGGAAACGCACTCTACTTCGCCAAGGATATTATTTGGTTTGAAGCAATTACCTCTAAGAAACCTTGCAATTCTTTAAAAATTAAACGTAATTGTGCAAATATCTACCCATAAGTTGAAGAGTTCAGTAAGTTTGTAATTACAAGTTTGTACAGAAATTATTCTAGAAGACGATACAATATTTTAAGGTCGAAAATCTTGAGAAAGACGTGATAATAAATTCATTGACACGACATTTGAGACTTAAGTAGCTGTGATGAAAAGTACTGAGCCTGGCAACAGCTGGTGCCAATTTTTTTTCATTCTATTTATTTAATGTCCCTTTAAATACGTCGCCATAACGCAACAGATATCTTAGGAGACTCCTCATGGATCGGTGTGTAGCGTCCACAGACACTTCAGTGCGAGGCCACTGTACTTCTACTTCACTTGCCTCATAGATGGCGGTAGGGTGCTGTTCAATTTCCCTGATTTTACTATTTGTCGACAGACGGTAGACGAGCACTGTTATAATCTATTTTCGTTTTCAATTTTGCAATTTTTTTAGACCTAAGGTGGAACATTGTGTCATGACCCAATTCAGTATTTACCTTGGCGGCTGAGGGAGGAGGGCAGGGGTTCGGCCCACGGGATCTGAGTTGATTATCTCCAGAATGTCTGGAGGCAGAATAATAATAATAGTAATAATAATGATAATGATAATAATGATAATAATGATGATAATGATAATGATGATAATGATGATGATGGTGATGATGATAGTAATAATAGTAATAATAATAGTAATAATAATAGTAATAATAAAAAAAATAATAATAATAATAATAATAATAATAATAATAATAATAATAATAATAATAATAATAATAATAATAATAATAATAATAATAATAATAATAATAATAATAATAATAATAATAATAATAATAATAATAATAATAATAATAATAATAATAATAATAATAATAATAATAATAATAATAATAATAATAATAATAATAATAATAGTAATAATAATAATAGTAGTAATAATAATAATAATAATAATAATAATAATAATAATAATAATAATAATAATAATAATAATAATAATAATAATAATAATAATAATAATAATAATAATAATAATAATAATAATAATAATAATAATAATAATAATAATAATAATAATAATAATAATAATAATAATAATAATAATAATAATAATAATAATAATAATAATAATAATAATAATAATAATAATAATAATAATAATAATAATAATAATAATAATAATAATAATAATAATAACAATAATAATAATAATAATAATGATAATGATAATGATAATGATAATGATAATGGTAATGGTAATGGTAATGGTAATGGTAATGGTAATGCTAATGCTAATGCTAATGATAATGATAATGATGATAATGATGATGATAATGATGATAATGATAATGATAATAATAATGATAATGATAATGATAATAATAATGATAATAATAATAATAATAATGATAATAATAATAATAATAATAATAATAATAATAATAATAATAATAATAATAATAATAATAATAATAATAATAATAATAATAATAATAATAATAATAATAATAATAATAATAATAATAATAATAATAATAATAATAATAATAATAATAATAATAATAATAATAATAATAATAATAATAATAATAATAATAATAATAATAATAATAATAATAATAATAATAATAATAATAATAATAATAATAATAATAATAATAATAATAATAATAATAATAATAATAATAATAATAATAATAATAATAATAATAATAATAATAATAATAATAATAATAATAATAATAATAATAATAATAATAATAATAATAATAATAATAATAATAATAATAATAATAATAATAATAATAATGTTGGAAATTCCACTACTAGTTCCTGTCATTTCTGCTGTGTCTTTAAGTTTGGATTAAAATATTGGTTTAAATAAAATTCAGCTTCTATTGAAAGTGGGCTTCATAAATATCATTTAACACAATTCTAACAAAAGTTCTTTACGATATATTACACCTAGTACTTTTTACTTCTGGCGTTCCTCCATGGTCTAGGGGTAATATGCATCTGGTTCCAAATCTGGTAGAAGCATAGCTTCCTTCAAAAGAGCAGTAAAGCCAGTGGTTCCGTTTCGTAGATTCAGCATGTGAAAGCATCTCAAATATGATAAAGAAGCCTCTAAGCAAAATTGAGTTATCTTCCATGCTTAGTATTGACGCTGAGAGCCATGCAGTTAAAAAGTGTCCATAAATGAAAACACAATTTAATTTACTTCTGCATATTCCTAGGAGGCATTATATTCGACCCAAAACTTTAATATATGTATACGAATTTTACATTTAAGAATAGAGTCTAAAATATTTTTTAGAAAAGATGCAACACATGAATGCGATTTTAGTTTTATTCGTAATAGTTTAAATTTGTGTAATGTAAAATTGAATGAAATTTTATTTACATACGACTATACGACATTTTATGTCACTTTTATTTTATTTTTACACATTCCGCAATCCTTAATGCGGAATTGCACTACACATTCTAAATTAATAATGATGACTTAAGTATGTGTGTGAGAGAGAGAGAGAGAGAGAGAGAGAGAGAGAGAGAGAGAGAGAGAGAGAGAGAGAGAGAGAGAGAGAGAGAGAGAGAGAGAGAGAGAGAGAGAGAGACGCTGAGTGAGACAGGACATAAAAGTAATTCTATTTTCTGTCACAATAAAACGAAACAACTGAAACAACACTAAACTCTGCCCAAATATTCCCAAAGATATGAATATTTTATACGTGATAATTAAGTGAGGCAAAAGTAACTTGAGTACTGTAAGGAGAAACTATGAGGAAGGGAAGACTTCCGCTTCTCTATGTCAAGAAGAGCATTAAGTAACAATCTCTAGAAACTACCAATACTTTGCTGTAGATGACCACTTAAACCCCCCCCCCCCACACACACACACACACACACATATTGACCCCCATATACTCTGCATAATATACATAACAAACTTAGTAAATATTCCATGTATTTTTTCTAACCTCGACATAATTTAAATGCCTATTATGTAACATATTAAATTTGATTTATTTACATACCTCAAAGATAGGATTTTATTAAATAAGATCTTGTACTATGGGAAAGTGTACCACAAATACCATGATAAATTTTATTCTGAATGTCTACTTATTAAAACTGATGCAGAAATTGAATAGTACAGAGGTTTAAACATTTAAAAGAGAGTCAATGTTTTTGCACACGTATGCCCCGAATTTTTAAATGGGGTGAGAAGTATAGCGCTATGATATTAATAAAAGTTAAATACTATTATCCAAATGTTACACGTAAATAAGATGCCTGAAGAGACAGTTAAATGCAGTTTTTCAGAATAAATGGTCATTAATGATTAACACAAACTTAAAATCTATAAATCTCATTTGATCTTTGGATCAATTATTTTACAAAATTCGAAAAGATAGAAAATAAATTATGTGTCCAAATGTATTGTTATAATTTTATTTATAAGTAATTGTATTTATATGTTGCGGGACCTGTTGGTGATACTAAATTGAAATGGCAGTTTTGTTTTCATCCAAATTATCGATTACAGTACTAGCTTGAGATTTAAGTGGATAAAGAGGGGCTTTTAAATGGATTGACACATTACTCCGGTGACATTTGTACTTGAAAAGTTTAATGTATATACAGTCTTAGGGGAAAAAGAAAGAAGAAAAGAGATCAGCCACCAGAAGCAAAATTCGATTCGCAAAACATCGGAAGCATTTGATGATGTTGCGTTGACAATATGCGCTTCTGAAAGATAGAGTCAGAGTGAAAAGTTCAATCATTTGAATCCCGGCTATGCCATTGAAGTTTTCAGCCTGACTCTACCCTTCCACACTTTGGCCTACACACGGCTAGTGTGAAAGAACAATTAATTTTTCCAATATACGCTTTAATATCACTCTGACTTCATTTCAAAGCTATGCGATAGATAAGGAGACGCTTTGCGCCTTGGCCGTATGTATGATAGCCAAGCGTTAAAATGCATGTCTCCTAAGACGACCAACATGAGTTCGAATCAATGATGTGCATATTTATTTTATTTCATTATTACTTTAGCAGCAGTATCTTATGTTTTTCTTGTAGAAGATAAATAATATTCTAAACACATTCATTATAAAAACACAATAATATATTCCTGCTTTTTTAAAAATAAATGCAATGTTATTAGAAAATTGCCTTAATGTTGGTTGTGTAAAAACTCGGGCTCATTCATGTGCTATTAATGTTGCTGGCATATAATGCGAAGTAACCCCACATGAAAATTTCACTAGGTATTTGGTCACATCCATGCCCCGTACAATGAGGGTAGTAATGGAAGCAGTGGGTTTATATATCCGATACTAAGTTAATTTTCATTTTTATTTGATTTTACAAATGGGAATAAAATGTATTTAATTTACTTTAAAACAGATTAGAGTATTTCAGATTTTATGTGTGAGCATAAATACCATAAAATAAAGTAAACCTTAGCAATTGTATGTTATATTACAATGTGCGTAATATACATTTCGTATTTCTACAACAAAAATCAAAATGATGTCTGAAATTCGAGCCCTTGTGGGTCACGCTCCTACATGGCCATAACCGCTCCGCTACCATGCACCTTTAGTAACTGAGACTCAATTATGTATCAATTATCAGACACAATTTTTCGCACCATTACAATGTGCGAAAAAAGGAAGGATTACTTACGTGAATATACACGAAACATATGAAACAATACACAGTGTGTGAACATTATCATTATTGTTATAATTAAGAGAGGATTCAGTAGGACTAAGCTAAAGAGACGTGTTCCGTGACACCATTGTAAACAGGCCATGGACACGATGTGGACTTAGAAAATATATGCTTCCAGAGTCTCCTTTTTTTTCCATTGGATGTATGTTCTTACTGAAGGATGAAACAGATAACCGAAGGAAAAAAGTCATATGATAGTCAAATGCAAGGGTTATAAAATTCAGTTCTCTTTCCATACACAGGGGAAAAACGAAGAAAAGATAATAAAATTAGGGATTTGGTGTTCAGAAAATTATTTCCTGCAGATCCAAACAAAAATAAAAGCTAACATCTCCGAAATGGTTAATGCTACAAAGTATGTTATTTGACATAAATTATATGCTTCGGAAAAGTCTCATTTTTTCCAGTAAGGTTTAGTGTATAAGCTAGTGTACCAGTCGTACAAAAGTTTTTCTGAATAAAGAGAATTTCAGGGACTATTGCCAAAAATTGTGTATATACCTATATCAGTTGAAGTGAAAATAGATAACAGTATGGCATTTTAATTAAAACAGTTAGAGCCCATTATAATAAAATTAAAAAAGGTAAATGTTTTTTAATATAAAGTGCAGTAACTGTGGCAGGTTTTTCTGCAAAATCACTGTGGCGCATCCATGGAAGGTCTAGAATTAAAACTAAAAGTTTCGTATTTAGCCAACCTTTTGTTTTTGAGACACGCAAAAGACTATTTTCCTAAATACGCTTTCTGGATCTGTATAACCTCTAAACACATATTTCCGGTGAAAGCTTAAAATCAAATGTTTGCTTGGAATACAATAATTCCTCTGCGTAATAGAGAAATTAAAACACAATGAATGGAAAGCATATTTTTAACGGAGGTAGGACCCCATGTCTTCATGCGTCTGAGAATGCGAACCTCTTAAAGATGACAATGTAGCTCTAAAGCACTATAAATAAAATTTATGTATGTTTATACATGCATGTGTCCACCTTTTGGCACACTGATCAAGACATGGTAACATATATAGACAGTCATTTAATTTCCCTCCCCAATCAGCTACACAAATTTTGCATATTAAATGAATACGAATTTGTTGTTTATGTTGACTGCGATGCATGGGAATGCATGAAGTAATTTTAAGCAAACCACTCCCTAGACTTAGACTTAAGGATATTAACATGAGGTTAGCGCCATTTGTGTCAGACCGACACTGCAGCATATAATTACGTATCGTACACTTCATATCATAAATTTAGTGAGGAAAGCATATAGTTACAAGAACATAAGCAATAATTACACTAATTACAATATATTCATTTTGTTGCACAATGCTTTA
>CM060950.1:77465515-77510515 GCA_030765055.1 Mantis religiosa | reverse complement strand
AACATTAATGTCAATACCACATCTTATTTTAATGTTTTGGTGAACGATCGACGGTCAAAGTCCTCTTTTTGCTGAAACTGACAAAACAATAATTGATAGGGCTGATTAAACAACGATGTTCTTGCATGCAAAAAGAACTTTACAGCAACAGCTTGCCTTGATTAATTCATAATTTGGTATGTATGTTATGATATAGCTACGTAGCCATTGTTCCATATATTTTGTAAAAAATCTCTATTCTTGTGTAATCAGCGAAATCGACCCTTTTTCACCAATCTGTACAGAATCATGTCCTGATGGGTCCCGAATACAGGCTTAAAATTTGGAGTGCAACACGGTGAAAATATCTTATTTATTTACCCAATGACACTCTAAACGGCAAGTGGAGTCTGCCACCTTTCAGTAGAACTACCCAGCCTAGCAAGGATGCTAATAATGCTTGCAAAAAATACAAATAAATGCGGTACCTCGATATTCATATTCAAAATAAAATCAGGAAAAATTTTGCTAAGATCTCAAGTACAATTAACTCTGAGGTAGGGGAGCAAATCCTATTAAACACAAATGTCATCACAATGGTCAAAAATACCAACGGAATCGCATATGACAACCATAAATGGAGATATTGCTAAGACGGATATATCTGTCAGTGATCCTGAAGTTATTTGTTAAAACAAAGTGACAGTTAAATTTGCAGTCAATATAATTTTTAATCACATAACTTATTGGCTCTATAGATGAAATAATTTTCAGTCGCAAATAAAACAAAAATATATAGACTTATGATAGGTAAAATATTCTTAACTGCATTTTAGTAATGAGTTACGCCCTGTAATTTGTTTCAACATATAATGAAAGTAATGTCGGAGTAATATAAACAGAAAATAAAATAACCTGCCCTTTATGATAAATAAAGCAACTAAAATTCGTGGTCTACTGATTTCTTCAACAATAAAATCTGTAGGCGATAATTTAGCATTTTACGTTATTCGCAAACAGTAAACAGCTTTCCAAAACTGCTTCATGTGGCTATGCAACTTAGCTGCATTGGCCTTTTTACTGATATATTTACGATTTCATGTCAAATATGTTCTTTCTGTGATACATTCATGGATATAAAACAACCCGGCAAATTTGTATTAATGTTATTTTGGGGGAGGGATATTACTCTTTCAAGCCTTCTTGATTCAAGAAACTGAGGAATCATTTTCGCATTTTTTAAATGATGTTTATCGCTTTTTTTCGGGATGTGGCACCGCGGGCGGTGGTTGCTGATTTTAGATGAAGGAAAATGATAATTGGGAAAGGAAAGAAAGGTAAGCCTTCGAGGTCTTCACTTGAGATACCTCCCCGGTACGTCATTTAGGAGGACCGAGGTAAACCTCGAAGCGACTTCCATCAGGAAAAACGGTCTCGGCGAGATTTGAATCCTCGACAACCCCTGAGTTATTTTTGTATAGAATTATTAATATATAATAAAAGTAATTTTATTTGAAGCTGAAAATTGAAAATATTTAAAATATAAAACTTGTGACGCTATAAACTATAGAGGGTACGCAAAAAAAATTAAATTTGGAGTGATTTCTATTTCAAAAATGATAATTTCACATCCTTTTGCTTCTGGTTCATTGATTGTAATTTGCTACGCTGAGATTGGATTTCGCGGGCACCGTTGTGATAAACTGGGTTAAAACCTACGCATATTTTGATATAATGCTATAGAACTAATGTATGTTTGTTGTTGATTGCCCTAACTTTTCTTCATCAAGAAATGTAATAAGGACCATTATTTAGAGATTACAATCAACTATAAATATTTCAGAACCAACAATGGCTTTTATTACGTAACAGGTTTATAACTATCAGCATGCCTTCCAAAACGTATGGTTACCAAATTATATAAACAAGATTGCACTCCATCTGATGAATTACCAGATTTATGCAAATCTTATGCTACAGATCCGTTGTTAGTTATCTCTCTTGAGAATGTTACTTCTTTCTTTCTTTTTCTTTCTTTCTTTCTTTCTTTCTTTCTTTCTTTCTTTCTTTCTTTCTTTCTTTCCTTCTTTCTTTCTTTCTTTCCTTCTTTCTTTCCTTCCTTCCGTATGTCTTTCTCTCTCTCCCTCCCCCTCCCTCTCTCACTCTGTGTGTGTGTGTGTGTGTGTGTGTGTGTGTGTGTGTGTGTGTGTGTGTGTGTGTGTGTGTGTGTGTGTGTGTGTGTGTGTGTGTGTGTGTCTGTCTGTCTGTCTGTGTGTGTGTTTGCTTGTTGGTTTTAACAACATAACTCGTAAAGAGAACCTTTGGATAAATTATGAAGTTGGCATTTAAGTTCAGCATCAGTCTAAAGCGCAACACGAAGTTTATGAAGAAGATCCCACCACCCGAATCTATCTTTGCAGGAAAGTTTCGCCAAAGAATCTAATACACTTAAAAATGATTATTTTTAACTATTTTTATTAAAATATTGTACATTAAAGATATTTACATGCAAACTATTTCTCCTGAACTTTTGGTAATAGCCTACCAAGTACTATTGGTCATTTGAAAGGAATTTAGTATATTTTTGTATAAACAGGAAACCTGAGAGATAAACAAAAGCCTACTACTCAAAAAGAGACGGTATACCTATATCTGGAAAACACAATTTATTTTACATAAATTTTATACGCGCATCAGTCAAAACAGATGATTAACTTGAATAGTAAAATACTTTGGTAATTATTAAAGAACTTTCGTTACTCAGATGGTTATTTGCGATGTTTATGCACTACTTATCACTTCGATAACCTACATGCGCTTTGTATCAACAATAAAATGTATACTGAAAGTTATTCTGAAAATGGTTACTCCATTAATATGAAGCAGATAAAAAATATAAGTTTGCCAAAAGTAGTTCATAGAAGTCATACAAAAATTAGCGACCAAAGCTAGATAAATCTGTTTGATCGTGATACATTTTACACATTTTTAATCTTAAAGTATTATACTATTTAATATTTGCATTTGAATCTCTTTCTAAATACAGTATACTATCACTTTTTTCTTATGATGCGTAATTTTTCCACAATTTGTCTGTACATGGGGAATACATCATCTTAATACAATACCTGAGTATACAGACTAACAATAGAAATGGAAAATTTTTCTACAAACATGCAATACTATCTTTATTTTATATGCATGTAAATTATTAAAATATTTATTTTATAAATCTAGCCTATTAGAAACACAAATGCCACTGCAAAGACTTTAAAAGCGTTATGGTACGAAATTCAATAACTGTAGCTTCTACCTTGATTAGAGCATGCACACGAGAGGTTTTAATTTCCAAACAAGTCTTCTTGGAGTATACCCGGGTAGGACTTTAAATAATGGGGTTCGACTGTCTTGCACTGAAACTAATAAAGAACTAAAATAATGTACCACAGCATTACAACAGCATTACAGCATTAATGTACAACGTCCATATAATGTTACAATGCTATGTTAACACTCCGCTATTCTGAATCCTATAAAATCTGAAATACGTTAGTGGTTGTTAATAAAATATTTTAAGGGTAATGAAATTACCATAGCACATTTTACGCCCAACTATGTTGTGAAATCGTACCCAACTTACTAAAGTTGTTCTTAATCAGCGAAAATTGTATGTTTTAGATAACTACAAACGTAATGTAACATTTGGTGAGTATTGAACATTTAGTTTTATATAAGTGTGTGTATGTTTATTTACAATTAATATACCTAATACAGGCGTACATAAATGTAAAATAGCAAAGCACAGACGCATTTATTCAAGAGAAAAATATAAATACAAACTATATTTATAAAATATACTTTAAAGTAATCATTGACGCATTTCAGTAAAGAGCACTAATTTTTATAATATACAAAGCTAACTGCTCCGATATCTGGAGTCAGGATTATGAATGAAATGGAAAGAGCTAAACTGGGAATATTTTCTCTGGAAGAAGATATGTAGTGCTGTGTGTATAAATTTAGTTTTTAGTCGAATTTTCAGCTTTTTTTGATCGAATATGTGAGATATTTTTAGATTTGCTTGTGATTGTATCAAATTGTTAACTACTAAATTTTATTTCATATTAGTGTATTAATACAACAACCTAAACAGAAAAGGAAGAGAAAATGAGAATTATGGAATATCGGCTAACTTTATGGATAACTTTTACCTTAATTTATATAACTTCCTTGCTTTTTCGGACCGTCTCCTAAGGCTGGTAAATTAGAATTTCATTTGTGCATTAGAATGGAATTAGAATATAGTTGGTGTAACGCGCTAACATTGTACTCAGGATCTTTATTCTGCATTAAAAGCAAACTCAATAATTATATACTTATTTTTTGCCTCTTCTGAAACTTAATATGCGTTTAACTCCAATTATTTTTGACAAAACGAAACCTTGAAGGGTAAGCACTGAAACATTAGAAAATTACTAATTGTAGTAATCACAAAATAAACTAAAGACTGTAACATTTACCATTACTTTGCTGCAATAACCTAATAGAGTCAGAGAAACTTCGCATATTTAAAGATAATCTTTGGTATTTTCCTATCGCAAACACAAATTCGTTTACTTAATTATATAACAAGCTATCACATATTCGATAGTGTAACTCATTCTACACCATTTAAAGAAATATGCGCTGTATAACTATTTTGTAATTAGTGCATTTAAAGGGGAAGCTTAAATTTATAAATAAAAGGTAACCATTTCGTGGGAAACATATTCTATCAGAGTAACAGCATTAACCATAACGAAACAAAAGTTTAATAAGAATTCAAAAAAATTGATAACTCGCATAAGTACCGTGGAATTAAAATGTTTAGGGAGCTTACATAATAGATAAAATTTCCATTCAGTTATGTAATGGCACTTTAGTCACAGTTAACGCTTTGAAAATGAGCTTATTCAGGTTTCTTGTTTAGTACTAGAGTATACATTTTAGAAATAAGCATTCTTTATTTTCACAAAAGAAATTAAAGTATATCCTATGTCCAAATTAACTTAAAATCCTAAATAATGAATCTGAAGGAATTATAGCCTTAAACAGTGTTTGTCATGTTCAAAAGTCAGAACTGGTATATATGTGAACAACTGCATTACAGAGTTATGTGTTTTCTTGCGTTACAGGAATATTTTAACCTTTTATTTGATTTCACTGGGAAAAATAGCACTATACAGGCTTTCTGTTACACTTCATATGGAGCACACTCCCATGGATTAAATAAATATGTTATTGTAAACCTTCATATTTATAACACACACACACACACACACACACACACACACACACACACACACACACACACGTATTATATATATATATATATATATATAAACTTTTAAATTATCTATTATGAAAAACTCAATTGCTTCAGTAACAATGTTAATCATTTATTCGCTAAAATAGCTATTAATAGTTTTGCAGTGGTTGTTTCCGCACTCGACATAAATTTATACATCAGTAGAAGTTACTAAACATGTTAATCTAATCACCAGAAAAGTTTGAGAAGCTGTACTTAGTATGCTTGGTTCATATCAATTTTGCTAGATTGAAAATAAAGACAGGAAAATTTCCATGTGGATCTCTCTATAGATAAACAGAGGCATTTTTAAAGAAAACTTTGAAAAAAAATTATTGGTGATTTTGTTTATTTCAGATGTGAGTTAACTTACGTTCATCATGGAATGTTTATTTCCCCCACATCGGTCAGTGCATATCTTAACACTCACCCCAATCGAGCTGTTCTAACTCGATGAATAATAATTAGGGAGGAAAGTCTCCTTTTCGGCTTGTTATAGCATGCTCTGTTTATTTTGCAAGTTTGTGGTCATTAAATCAATGGCCCGTCAACTTTAACTGTACTATTATGTTCTGACAATTACAATCGTTGGAGTATTTGACATTCAACCCGGAAGACTATCTACAAGCTACCTATTAACAACCATATTACCCTAGGTTTCTTGTGCACTGTCGTATAGGATGCAGCTGCGCGGTTTAACGTGTCTGGGTTTGAACTTTTAGAGTTTGATGTCCTGTTCAACATTTATTGTGGTCGTTTGCCTTGGTCATTTCTCTCTCGACCGTAACGATGCTCATTAATTGCTCCTCTCTTCGCAGACCCATAAAATTCAGATCGTTACCGCAGGTCAGCAAAATAGAGAATAAAATGCGACATGCACACACGTTTATGTCATTACGCATTAAGTCCAAAAATACCTGTTATTGTTGTAATAATTGTAGAAATATTGACGTGTCAATGTTGATGTAACGTTCTCTTGGGTGATTGAGGCTGGCTGGCTTGCCCTATTGGACATAAATAGGATAAAAGAAGAGAAAACTCAGACTCCCAAGGGAGAAGCACGCCCAGGCTCAAATCATTTGATTGGCTACTAAGCGAGGCCAGAAAGGAAAGGAGCGCCTCGAGAAGGCAAAGAGGATTAAAAAAGGGACTTGTGTGTATAGATGGAGAGGCATTTTATGTGATGGCACATTCGAATAATGTGGCTGTAATTTGTGGTCGAGACAGGTCACTATAAAGTTTTATACCACCCGGTCTGTGAGTTCCCTTTTCGGATCCTTACCGAAATAACCTCTTGATAAATTCTGGACGTCGGGTAGCACCTCGATCCGATCTGGAGGAGAACCCTCTGCCCCTCACACCGTAAAACGTGTCAGGAATGTTAACTTCCCCAAACGTGATATTGCATGCACTTCCTCTCACAATGCTTTTGTCTAATAAAATCTTTGCGTGCTAAGTAAAATATACGTTGTTCACTTCTATGAATATTTAAAATAACAAACCCCAACGAGAATAGAGAAAACCATTATCAAGGAAATAAATATTCACGGTTTTATTAGCAAACCCATAAAACAAATTGAGTTATATAGCTAGCTGTTAAATGTGTTGATTTGATGTCCTCGTACGTGAGGGGTACAGAAAAGTGAAACAGATAGCACGGAAATAAAGTTCGTCTGAGTGTCGCTTCTCGTGTATTTTAATGGCTTTAATCTTGCTGGGATGTTATACTAAGATGCTATTCCACTTTAAGAAGTTATATTGTTATGTGAAAATTATCTGAAATTCGAGCGATCAGAGGTCGTTAAAACGAGCACTTGAATTTCTTCTTAATTGCCGGATGTCACCGCACCTTAAGGGATATGGAGAGAGAAAGCAAAAACAAGGTGGACAATTTCTGATCAGTTGGCAGTGACTGATTCACTATCGGAAATTTTAATATAATTTACGATTGTTATTTGTGAACTGGATTTCCTTATTCTTTCCGAGATATAGTATTTAATTTGAAAAATTCAAAACATTAACTCATTACAATCTGGGTAACGATAAGTTACTGCTGTCATGTCACGATACCTACACTATTTACCAACATTAATAGCGGTTTCGCAAATAAACATTTTTTTTATTATCTCAGGAAGCAACTCGTATTTTAGGATGAGTATCATTGCGTTGGAGGACCGTAAAGTTCTGGCTGTGCATGCTGGAATACATTTGTGGAAGGTTTATAACGTGAATAAACTAATATAAACTATATTTATTGATGCTGAATGGGTATACGTTATTTTTTATACTTTATGAAAGCATAAAGGCTTTTTGTTTTACTGTCACTATTTCGTTTTTGCACCTCCGAGTATTTTGCAGACCGAAGTTTTCAAATTCACGATCAAATTATAACGTTAAGCGGCTGAAATCGTAAAAAGACACTAAAACGCAGTTTTGATAGCATAACCGGAACACCGTTAAATATAAAGACGTTTTTAGTAAAGTGTTATAGTAAATAATATAAAAACAACATAATTAGTTTGTTACTTGTTTAGTGAAATTAGCCCTACACATTTTTAAGGGAAAAAAAACAGAACATTCTTTTAACGTTATTTAACCAATGTCTTGCTGTCAGAATTAATTATAATATAATTTAAAAAACGCAATACTCTGAATAAAATATTTAAAACATATAGATTAAATCTGCAAATAAGATTCAAAATTTAGAATGAGATTGCACACATAGAGTACAGTATTGTCACGTATTATTTAAAGAACACGGTGCCAGCATTCAAAGGCCTCAATGGATTCTGTCCTCGAATAACTGGCAGCTAAGGAGTTATAGGGCATTAGTCCAGGGCGTAGGACCTTGCTTTTAGTACTTTTGCTTGCACCCTGGAGGGTTGTTTTTATTTACGGCCAGCATTAGGGTGACAATGGAGCGTAAGTATCTACAGTATTATTGGTAACACACTACCTGATGTAATTTATGGTTGCTTTGGTACATACCTCTTGGAAATCAGCCATTCCCTCTGGAGGGACAGATCACTCCCGAAGCCGGTAACTCTCGACCAACTCTTGAAGACGATGTGGCACAAAACACCAACACTTCAATACCATACACTTGTTTTTGTCAATCACCTTGTTCAATCTAGTCTTGTCCTTTTAACAGCGAGCTGTTTTGTGTCTCTCCAGCGTTAAAATCACCTTGAAAGCAAGCACGAGAAAAGGATCATCCGCCCCTACCATCTAACTCACATAGGTAAAGCTGCTATGCACATGTGGACGCGTACCATCGAGGTCGAGCCTCGCGCATCGAGTGGCTTCACGGCAACAATAACACCTGTTCTTATTGGACTACTTTTTGAAATCACTTCAGGAAGCCGCGCTGCACCGCCGTGATGTCACGGAGCACCAATGGAAACGTTCTGTTTGGAACAACTGGCCAATCAGAGGGTCGGTTTCCATCCTTCTCGTCCTTCTCTTTCCCACTTCCCTTGCTATCCTATTCCCCCGCTGTATTACTCGTTTCGTTCTAACCACGGGCTTCGATGTTATGGTATTCATATACTGGTCTGAAATAACTGTCTCCTCTTAAACATATTAATAACTAGAATGCTTTGTTACTATATGTGTTAAAATTTATTTCTCTGATGTAAACGGCAACATTATTTTCGCGTGATTCATTACACCATTTCAAACAGATTATTTACAAATGCCTATCGGTTACAGAATTTCGTTGGCTAGGAATTTTATGGAATGTAGCATCACACCTTAGGACAACTGCAATTAAAACGGTCAAGGATAAAAATATCAATTGTCACTTGTTAGTTAAAACCAAGTTTAAACTGAATGTTTAAAAGTCTAACATAACAATAAAGCTATTTAAGAGATATTGGCATATCTTTAGCTACTTTCACCGAAATTTGAAACTGTATTTCTTGTAATTACTTACTTGCATTACTTTAATGTAAAAAAACATCCCGGATTACTGCAGTTTATAAAATGTTTCATCCACCATCCGAAATATATAAAATATGTAAAACATTTATATCTTTAATAATTTTGATTAAATTAAATTTATTTACAAATATTTTTATTTAACAAAGTATGATTTGGAACTATAATACTACATTCATACATTTGTTAATAGAAAAAGATTTTGGGTATTAATTATATGCATATTTGATGTCTTATAAGCTTATATACTAAGCAGACATTCTTTCATTTTAATCATGAATACTCAATTAAACAACTAATTAAAAATGAAAATTAATAACGTTAGAACCAGGTAGACAATAATAGTGGAATGACATTGTATTATTACTAATAATAATAATAATAATAATAATAATAATAATAATAATAATAATAATAATAATAATAATAATAATAATAATAATATATATTATATTATCATTATTTATATATTATTATCATTATTTATTATTATTATTATTATTATTATTATTATTATTATTATTATTATTATTATTATTATTATTATTATTATTATTATTATTATTATTATTATTATTATTATTATTATTATTATTATTATTATTATTATTATTATTATTATTATTATTATTATTATTATTATTATTATTATTATTATTATTATTATTATTATTATTATTATTATTATTATTATTATTATTATTATTATTATTATTATTATTATTATTATTATTATTATTATTATTATTATTATTATTATTATTATTATTATTATTATTATTATTATTATTATTATTATTATTATTATTATTATTATTATTATTATTATTATTATTATTATTATTATTATTATTATTATTATTATTATTATTATCATCATCATCATCATCATCCTTATTGTTGTTGTGAGCCACGTTGTTATTATTATTAATGATGTGCCTATAAGCATAAACTTCTTAAAGTAATTCACTCAGTTTTCATCTATGTGTACAATAAAGTTGGGTGATAAAACTTTCAGATGGACATCCCTGTAAGATGATTCATACTAGAGCTAAAAACAGCAAATGGCCATAAACATAAGGCTTTTTACGTGTTCCATTCAGATATGTTAATTAATTAGAAGGTCTTTCTCTAATAGCCCCTAGGAAAATATACTTGAACTACAATTTAGTTTAAAGTGTTCAGTGTGTGTATAAAGTTAGGATATTCTGGATGCGCTTAAGGTAAATAAGCAAATATTTTATATAAAAAAGTCTGTTGTGTGTATGTATGAGTGCATGTGCATACACGCGCGTGGTATCCTCCTTCGCTCTAGAAAAAGAATAAATGTTATACATTACTAAATAAAATAATTAATGCAATCATCTTAAAAATAACGTGAAACGTTTCATACATAAAATATTTCATATTAGTTTCATTAGAAAAAAATAATAGTCTTGGTTTCTACTCCTTTATGTTCAAATGACATAAATTTATATCAATGCTAGAGAATAACAGTTTTAATTTAGAATTAATTATACATTTATGGACTTCTCAAAAGTATTTTACTTTTATTTACCTGTTTACGCTCATTGTAAGGAGAATATACATCCCCAGAACTTACAAATGGGCACATGGGGTCAGACGAAATAATGGCGAAGGAAAAGGTGATGGGTGATGATGAAGCAGTTGGTGGAATGAATGGTGAGGAAAATCTGGTGAAAACCTTCCCAGATGAGTGATTAACATCTTGCCGCCCAGTATATTTATTAATATATATTATTAGCCGAATTTTAATCTCGGGTTATCTTCCATGTGCGAGCCATTTCATTCATCATACATGAAGATACAAGTAAATTAGCTTTTCGTCGTTGTTTTGTACAATTTTATCCTAACATAAACTGATGTTAAGTAATATAATTGTTGATAGTGTTATGACTAAGAATATAATTTTATATTAACATTTAATATAAATTATTTTAAGACCGTTTGCTGTTTATATTGCATATCTTTTAAAACTTAAACTCTGTTTCAAGCAACACAACTTCGTTTATATAAAGTTAATTTGACAATTAAGTCATACATAGCCACACATCAGTATTTTAAGTTGGGGACAACGACAGTTAAGTTTGCCACTTCGTCTTCTTCCTTCATGAACAGCCTTCCCTTGATTGGTCAGCAGAAGGGCTGATATATAAATATTTTTCCTGGAACCTTCCACTTAAAATAGGGAAGGGGAAACACTCTTCAATAATTTTATATACCGGATTAAGTGTTCCTGCACATAATATGCTGTATCGATCTAAGTGTCCCATTTGGTTAAGTGTTGGCCTACTGATCTCAAGGTCGTGGTTTAAACACCGTTTTTAAGTGTGCTCATAAAACGACAGTCGCATTTCAATAGATTTATTGGCATGTAAAAGAACTTCTGAGGGATAAGATTCCAGCATACCGGTAGCGCTGATATGATTCTGGAAATTGACAGCAACCTTAACAAGTCAAACCGAGCGGGATGGCTCAGGCGATTTCGTCTGTGGTCCGCATTTGGGAGATCCGTGTTCGATTCCCGTGGACAAACTACTGGTACCATTGTTTTTAACGGGGTTTTCCCGGCTCACTAGGCGAATGCTGGGTAGGCTAATTACATCCCCCGAATTTCTTGTCCCTCCATTTGATCTCTATTTTCATTTCACACCATCTTTCATCTGATGGTCTCTTTCAAGATAGAAGTGTCGGCGGGAGTCTTGGCGGTGCATGGAGGGATGATACTTCCTCCTCCGGTATGTCGGCTGCCTGTCTCTCTGCCTCTGTGCCCCTAGGACCATTTCGGGACCACCATGTAGACACCTTTTGGGGCTCGGACCGCCTACCTGGGACCTTTAGGGCCCGGCTGCTGGGCTCGGCTGCTGGGCTCGTTGCCGTCCCACAGTAGGAGAGCGTGTCCGTTGTCCTGGCCTGTTGTGGGAAGACTTTATGTAAACTGTAGGAAACCTGCCCTCTGCACTGTCGTGGCTCCTTGGGACGGCCGGCCTCTGTCTCCTCTTGCCTCATCTTTCCTCCCGGTGGTGTCCCACTTGGTGGCATAGGCATAATGGACCCAGCAAAGTGGTCTAAGTTCCCAATCCCCTCTGTATTGAATCCTAATCCTAATGCTTAGCTAGCGAAATTATTAAAATAATTTACACATCCCTGAGTACGATGAAGTTTGAAAAGAAGAATGCTATAACCTTAATTTGAATCACGGACGAAGATTTGTGATTAAAATCCTGCTAATGATTTAACTCTTCAATCCGATCCATCCTTTCCAATTTTGTATATTGTTTCCTTTAAGTACAAACTGATGTTTGGCAGGTATCAAAAATATCCTGCTGTTCAGCTAGATAAATTTAATCCTTTTGCGGTAGATGTTTGGAAGATTCTCCATTATCTGATATTTTTAAATTGTTCGTTCTGAACGAGAAGAGTTAAAAATAATATCACGACATTTTAAACCGTCCAATGTATTACGATATCTTTGTTTCTATCTCACTCTCTTTCTTTAGTGAATGACAACAGAAATGTTGATTTATACAAACGAAAAGGAATTACCATATTCCAATTTACATTAACTGAAAACTAAAGAACGGTTTCACGCCGTAATTATCAGTTCGTTGACTGGTGACAAATATTTTTGCGAGGTTAACATTACAAGAAAAATCACAGGTGTCGAAGATTTCATAAAACATGTTCTGTTTATATTGCATACAACATAAGCTAAAGCTATGTGGAAAGCATTAAACGGATTCACACCGTAGTTAACAGTTGCACGTAGCGTCATTCTTCTCTAGATTTATTATTCTCATTAAATGGCAAAATATTCTGCTCATGTTGAACTATATAAGTTAATGCTATCACGGAGAACTCCTTTAAACATTATGCAAGCAGTTCCAACAACTTAGAACTTACAACTTCGGTTTGAGTGTAATACAATTGTAAATATACTCGCGAAATTTGATTCTAAAGAATTGACGGAGAAAGAGAGAGAGAGAGCATCCAAATAAACTTTAGTACATAGCTTTATCAATGGGAGCACATGACATGTTATCGTCAAGAGGGTTACTGTCACCTGTAATCGGAGAACATCTATTAACTCGTTAATCGATAGGTAGTTGTAAATAAGAAACTGTAGTCCCGAAGGATAACTTTTTCCTCAAACTTCCAGTAGAAGCAGCTAAGTTATACTTTCCTTCCTTTGAAATGCCAGTCGAAAGATTTCTTGGTTTAGCTTTTATTATTGGGATTTACATATAAGTGTGTTTACTTTCAGTCATTCTCATACTGAAAGTTTTTGACACTAATAAAGGAACTGACAATATCTTCCTTATTTCGTAATTCTCAAGTCAAACGTTGCAAACTGTAAGGCATGAAGCCTCCTGTATAGCAATGATATCCTGCAATTTAAGGCCAGGAAGTTGAACCTTTGTTTCCTTGTTTTTTATTTTTTTCATCTTAAAGCTCTCTAACATAGGTCATATGTGGGTGACATGATGCTAAAATGAGCCCAGGGTCTCTTGAGCTCAGAATTCAACTTTCAGGATGAAAGAGAGTCTCGGTAGGAAACTTCATCCAGATAACTCACCCTGACCGAGATTCGAACTCGGAACGTATTCACTGTAGGGAAGACACGCTACCTCTACATCACAGAGGCGGAATTTGAATGTTTGTAAATTTTGAAACATGAACACTACTAATGACCAAAAGCATGTTAAGTGTCACCTATGTCCAACGTGGTTCGAAGTCCACGGTATAAACTGTAGGTCCTCTCGCCTCACCGTCAACTTCACTATCACCCTAACATTGGAGGTAATGGACCCGCCCTCTGGTTGCCTCCACCTGAGAAATGGGTCCGCTCATCACGCGGTGGGGCAAGGTTACCCCGAAGGCCAAGGTTGCCATGTGGGAAGTGGTAGTAACCTATCAACCAACCTAATGACCGAAATGCAGTCAGTAAGAGAGCATTTTAATTTTCGAATTTTCCAACTTCATAAGTGTTCTAACGATTGTCCCTTGGGTGCCAAGATTTGTGAAATCATTAAGTATTTTAAAATAAATGTTAAATGTTTCTATATTTTGGATAAATAAATACAGATTTTAAACGTAACTTTTAAGTGTTTAATTTCACCGTTTTATTCAGTTATTTATTCTTATTCTCATTATTTTCAAAGCCTATGAGATATTCTTTTCTTTATTACCTTCTTTTCGAGTTAGTGGAACATCTTCTGATATACCAATCCACCGCGATGATAAATTCACTCATTGTGCACAGATACCTTTTCAACTGGTTTAAGCAAATAAAACAAATGAAAGTTAATTTTATTCTTACCTAATCTAAACACAATCATAACCTTAAATATGAAAATTTTGGTGGGGGTAAAAATAAATAGGGAATTAGAACATATAAGGGCCCGATTTTTAGGGAGTTTTGGAAATAAGGAGGCGTACGTCCAACATTAAAATATTGATGGAATTAGTGAAGCATAATAAGACGATAGAGCTCAAAATGACAGCAGTAAAATATTGTATAAGAATTGTTCATGGAGACGAATTTCTAACTAAGGCGATCAGATACGGTGAAATAGCTGAGAATGGACATGCATTCAAATGGGAATCAACATTTACGAATGGAATACATTGGTTTGGGCTGCGTTCGGATGGCGCGTCACGAAAATAGATGGTGAATGTGGAGAAAGATTAAAAACTGCCTTTGTGATATTGATAGACGACAAACAATTGAGCAATGCTCAGAGAAGGTATCGCTGGAAGTAGAGTCTGGGCTAAAATGTGAGTGCGGTTTGGAGTAATACATCAAAACTGGCACCAAATTCAATTGGGTTGGACTTGGGTATAATGGAGGATAAAAATTAGTGATAAATACTTGATGAGTGTTTTCTCCATTTGGGAGGAGAAGGAGGAGAAGCACGAAAGGCAGGAGTTCTCGATGCATACTGTATCAAGATGCAGAGGCACGGAGGAATGGCTGGAGAAAATGCTTTATCATAATGTTTTACCACATCGATTGCAAGCTTACAGGCGTGTTGGGCCGTACTGGTAGCCAGAGAAGAAGTCGTGGGCAGATTGCCAATTTAAGCGAAACGGCTGAAAACTTACAATTTTAACAATAAGGAGGTATAAGTGAAGCTCTTGATATTTGTGCTTTCCTTTTTTCTCTATTTTACACCATTCGTCGGTGATTCTTATTGCATTGTGCTTCTTTATATTTCTTAACTGTACTTTGTTTAATATGACACAGTAAAAAAATGTATTTGTAATACAGTTTTCAGATGTTTTGTGATTTTTTGGGTATGTTTGTCTAACATTTTTTTCAATTTTCTGCAATTGTGTTTCGTTTTAATGGAGCTTTTTTTTTCTTCAATTTTTGTCGTTGCTTTATTATTCCGAGTGTTTATAAAAATTGAGATATGTTTATATAACTTGGAGGGCCTATAAACCTTCTTAACTCCATCCTGGTTCCACTTAAATTCAAAACCAAACCTCCTGAAATCAGATTAAATGAACACCTGCTCTCAGCAAAAGTTCTTGGGACAACGATTGAATAAATACAATTGGTGTCCAATCTGAACTACAAGAGACATTCACCTGCTTACACTCAGGTGCTGGGTCTCACTGCTGCCTACGACCAGCTATTGTTGTGATACAACACGACTCCAAAATATATTATTGCAAGCCTTTTCTTCTGGATTCACTATGCATTCCTTCCCCCTTTTCGTTTCGAAGTCTTACAAACGGATAACACGCCGTATCTCACAATCCTCTGTTCCCTCAATTGTTTTGAACAGCATAAAACTTGCACAACAAGGCACAAATGTATTCTGGCTCCTGAAGTTGCATAAGGCTTAGCAATGAATGAAGTAAGTCGTGTGTGTGAGTGCTTGTGTATATTTTCTCAAAACAGGATCTGTCTACTGCACGGAAAATCCATGCAAAACTGCCTTACAAACACATTGTACATTATGCTCTCATGTTTTCCTTTTGTAAAACATATTTTTAAAATAAAATAACGTATTTATGAACTAAGTTTTCTTTGAATCGCTCGTGAAATTCTCTCCTGCTATTCTAATTTAATTTTATACTGATTTTAAATGAATCTGAAACAATACCGGACAGAAATTTGCTTCGGTGAAAATAAAGGTTCTGTAAAAATATGGAACTCAATAAAGTAAGTTTCTAGCTGTTAGTTTCTCCAAGATATTTGTTATTCCTAGTTATAATTTTCTATTGGATTGGCTATTTGCTTTTAAAATCATTATTTTCTGTTGAGATCATTCAAATATACTTAAAACAAGAGCAGGCACAAACAACAAATTTGATGAAACCCCTCGTGTATGGCATTTTAATTTTGGATAAAATGCACAATTTTTTGCAAGTTTATTGTAAATACGGGAAGGAAGTTGGAAAACAAGTTCTAAAACATAATTTGCATAATTAGATAGAGAAAGAATTTCAAAGATTAGAGAAATCGTTCGCCTGTAATATATCAGATTTTCTTGTAAGTGTTATCAATGAAATAAAATTGTTAATTTGAACAAGCATTAAACACTACTATTCCTAAATATGTTGAATATTTTTCTGTCTGAATTAATGCTTTTCCTTTGCATTTCCTACTCAAAGTGCAAACCTTGCCACTCGCTTCACGGTTCACTTTGTGTTGGAAATCACACATTTATATCGATTTTATTTAAAAGAAGGTTAAGTAACTATTTTGTAAATTGAGATTTAGGGTATCTAATAATTACATGACACAACAGCTATTTTTGTGGCATCAACGAATTTCAAAACAAATATAAAATACAATGCACTAATGTGAAATTAGTATACGATATGGCACCTTCTACTGAAGAACTAACCAAAAAATGCTAAACTGGTAAAAGTACAAAAATGGCACATAATCTAAACATAATAATCGATACAGTATGTTTGTTTTTATTAATAATTGAATGTTTCTGGAATTTCTTTGTGTTAAAATCAAACAAGGGAAAGAAAAAATTTGTTCTGGGTTTCAACAGGTTTATCTTTAATGTCTAGACCCGCGACCACACGGTCCGCCTTGTAGCAAGTATCGGATTAAATGACCTCACTCTGATATATATGAAAATAGGAGAAAGTAATTAAGCGGTCATAAGGAATGTTGAGAGGTAATCGGTGAGATAATTGTTTAGTACTTGAATATTACTGTTTAGGTTCTAAAAGATCCAAGAATGTGAAAAAACAAGGCAGATATTGCACTCGCATTTCATTTAGCACATGTATGACAAACATATTACAGTTTTACTCACAGAATTTTCTATTTTTATTCGCTGAGAGTAATTACCACTGGTAACGGGAATCTGTTTGAACTTCACAAGATTACACATACCAAAAGTGAAATATCAAAATTAGCTTAAGCTGATTTTAAACAGCCCAATATAAATTTTGCCAGCCCAAAACCTCGGAAAATATAATGGAAATCGGTGTTTTTAGTCGGAACACTTTTCAAATGTGCCAATTTCAAAGTCAAGGACAAATTTTAGTATTTATCGCTATAATTGCTATAGCTTTTACATTCATTCATTCATGCATTCATTCATTCACTCATTCTTTCACTCACTAATTTATTGACTGACTGACTGACTGACTGACTGACTGACTGACTGACTGACTGACTGACTGACTGACTGACTGACTGACTGACTGACTGACTGACTGACTGACTGACTGACTGACTGACTGACTGACTGACTGACTGACTGACTGACTGACTGACTGACTGACTGACTGACTGACTGACTGACTGACTGACTGACTGACTGACTGACTGACTGACTGACTGACTGACTGACTGACTGACTGACTGACTGACTGACTGACTGACTGACTGACTGACTGACTGACTGACTGACTGACTGACTGACTGACTGACTGACTGACTGACTGACTGACTGACTGACTGACTGACTGACTGACTGACTGACTGACTGACTGACTGACTGACTGACTGACTGACTGACTGACTGACTGACTGACTGACTGACTGACTGACTGACTGACTGACTGACTGACTGACTGACTGACTGACTGACTGACTGACTGACTGACTGACTGACTGACTGACTGACTGACTGACTGACTGACTGACTGACTGACTGACTGACTGACTGACTGACTGACTGACTGACTGACTGACTGACTGACTGACTGACTGACTGACTGACTGACTGACTGACTGACTGACTGACTGACTGACTGACTGACTGACTGACTGACTGACTGACTGACTGACTGACTGACTGACTTAGTTATTTATTTATTTATTTATTTATTTATTTATTTATTTATTTATTTATTTATTTATTTATTTATTTATTTATTTATTTATTTATTTATTTATTTATTTATTTATTTATTTATTTATTTATTTATTTATTTATTTATTTATTTATAATTATTTATACTTATTTATATATTTATTTATCTATATCTTTATTTATTTATTTATTTATTTACTTATTTATCTATTTATTCATCTATTTATGTATTTATTTATGTATTTATTTTGTAATTAGTGCCCTCCAACGTTAAGCCATCGGACCATGAATAAGATGAATAAGATGATGCTCAAATGAGCCCAGGATCCCTGGAGCTTTAGTAACCCAACATTCATCTTTCTGGAAAATGGACCCCCGAAGAAATAAAAATCCCTTATCCAGATAATTCACCCTGGCAGGCAAGTATAATAGAGAACTTAAATGAGACAGGGTACTTACATACTGGACTTCCTGAACCCTTGCCAGAACCCTCCCCCTACCGCCCCCCCCCCCCCCCGACTCTAGAAGGTCGGCTGCTTTATTCACATTCCGTAATTTTCACAACACGTCGCTCTGCGGTAGCCTAACTCAGGCGACAACGGAAAGTAATGGCATTTGCAGTTGAGTCAAACATTATTTGACAGTGACAGCGTTATGTGAATATCTCTGTTTTTATTGCATGTAGCTGTAATGATGTATACTATAGAACAGTGTGCTTGTTGTGTTAGGTTTTCCAAAAAAAGGCGCAATATCACCTGACATCTGTATCCAAATTTCATCTTTCTTAACAAATCTATATTTTATAGGTCGTTTAAATAAATTAAACCGACAAGGTCAGCGTTAGTCAAACAGAAATGTAGATAACAGGTCAAATGCAGGAAAATTTCACAAAGTAAGCTGTCCATTATAATGCGTTTGGGCCGCTCGCTCTCCAAGTCTAAATCCATGGGATTACAAACTGTGCAAAATATATACAGATGAAATTTATGCAACAATTTCCATACGTTCTACGAATTAGAAAACGCATCTGTCGTGCGGTTAAGAATACTTCATCTGCAGTTATTCTCGAATTCTTTATAATGTGTTTAATATTTTCCAGGCAGGTACAGATACAGAGAGACATTATTTAGAAAATATTTTAGACCGTGAGGTAAGCGCTACACATTCTATGTATTTTACGTATCATTAGCATTATTTAGGCGATAAAGCTGCAACAGCAAGAACAACAGTGACGCGAAAGGGACTAGCTACCAGCTGGGTTATTCAAGAAGAAAACGGTATTACAAAAATCTTCCTGACTTGGTTAACAAAATAAAAAAGTGTATTTTTGGATATATAATTCTTGTGCGTTTTATGTTATCCTTGAACCATACAGTGATATGCAGCATCATGTTTACTAAGGAAATATAATCATTCAGCGAAAAAAATCGCACTTTAATAAAAATAATAAACATTGGTATAAACAGAAGCTTCTGCAATAGTATAAACAGTGCTGGAAAACCATAAATTAATATGGTTATTGTGGTTAAATGTTTGATCACTCATTATCAGGAAACGCTTTCAGCAGAAGTAGAATTAACGCGCAAAGTGTTTTTCATTGAACACATAATCTCTATTTAAACAACTAAGTAGCTGTACATGTCTTCACAATTTAGCATAAAATAATAAGCACTTAATGTGTAATTCGTTGCTATTTAATAAAGTTGTGCGATTGGATATATGTCCTATGGTTTAGAGCACATCTTTTAAAAATAAATGGAAAGAAAGCAAAATATTTTTTACCCTCAAATAGAAAGGTAGCAATTTAAGTACTATAAGATTATATAGAACATATATACTTAGCAGATAAAATGGGACATGTAGATACTGTTCAAAATTGGCTAGAAAGATGGTTTACTTAACAGTAATATACAAATCACTGCTGATAGTTTAACTCTCATTTTGACCACGAAATACTGCTCTAGCAAAACTAAAGTAGAACCAATAAGACTCTTCAGGACCAAAACTAATTCTAATAGCTGTATTAAACATTTAAAATACAGATACATTAAGAAACTGGTTTACACAACAGAGCGTTAAGTCTATCCAGCGTATACACCCTTGTTTGTTTATTATATATAAAACAAAATAACCAAAATTACCCACTAGAAGCATAATACGTAATCAAAACACTAAAAGTAATATCAAACTATAAATACTACACTAATGAAATTTAGTGAATGATGAACCTCAAACACAGTAAAGCTAAAAATCATTATCTCTATATGGCTTTAACCTTATGGAACCTTCAACCTTATTGGATGTATATATTATATTTTATAGATCAAAACTTATATGGGAACATTACTAAAAGATATGGTCTTCAACAGTATTACTCTAAGTGGTAAAGTCATACCACAACATTTGGTCGTCAAGCTCCTCGTATGGAGGACTTATATCCCCCAGGACATAAATGGAATTCCTGAGACTAACGCCTGTCCAAGAGCAGAGGAACTCTGAATCTGAGAGAATATCCAGGATGGAGTTAAAGCCCGATGCCTGATATGATGGTGAGGAAATGGATGATATAAAATGGCGGTGCAAAGGATCAAGAGAAAGGCGATTATGGAGCAGCTGATCGAATGAATGGAGTTGTAACCTGGAGAAAATCCAGATAATCCAGACGCCTCTAATTCTATAACTAGCCACAAATCTGGGCCCATGGGATCGAACCGTGGCCGTTTGGTGACAGGGGAGTGGTCTAACCACTCGGCCACGGCACCACTAAAATGGTAAAGTCAAAACCCAAATGTCTTACCAAATTATACTTAAGTCAATATTATATTGGTATGTACTATAACTTCGTATTTGTAACTATGAATTACTGATCTATGGCAGGACATTATCATTCATCTAATGTGCTAAATAACATATGGGATTCATTATATTCACCATCACACTCAACACATAGAAACTAGCGCTTAACAATGACATTTGAAGTCCTGCACACATTGTACACGTTTCCTTACCATCCTACATATAAGCAGAAACCACGTGGTGTCATGTCTGAGGATCAAAGAGGCTAGCGTAATTGTCAACTACTAACTATCCATCAACCTGGAAACATGTGGTTAAGATAGACACAAGCAGTACATACATAGTGCGGTAGTGCACCATCTTGTTGGAAATAATTTGAAAGTCGAATTTTTAGTGTAAGCTATATAAGCTGTACAAACATGTTGAGTCAAGTTGAAATAACGCACAGAAGTACAAAAATAACAATATCATTTAGAGTTCAGTTGAGATAAAAAGTGGAACTTACTTGGTGACAAAAGGTCAATATAATAAAAGATTGAGAAATGTTTTGTAGGCACATATTTGCACTAATTGAAGTGTAATATAGTGATAAATTGTGTGTGTGTTTATATATAATTACTTTGGTCTTATGTTTACTTGGTCATACTTTTCCTTATTTTTGCAAGTCCACTGCTTTTGTTATGTTTAAACATCCTGAATACATTTACTATGGTAACTGTGATTTGTATATATAATGTTTATCTGTAAAATTCATTCTCTATGTCTGGAACAACAACCTGTTTCTCTTCGACAATAACGATTATGATTACACACATTAATGTCTGTTCTCAACCAGACGAATATGTTGATTCAGTTTTCCAACTAGAAAGTGATATTTTTGAACGCTTCCTTAGTTACTGGATCCAGAGATTTGAAGAAGGGCTCACTCTTTCAAGGTTTCGAGAACATGGGAGTTCAACTGTTTAATCATCTATATCACAGCGAAATCTGAATCAGTTGAAAAGCCATCACTCACTGCCAGTCGGGTTACATCTATTTTCGTTCACTTATAATTCTACATTTTGAAATTCTTCGCCCGTAATGACACAATCACTGCAGCATTTTCTATGTACTCAAAAATTAATTTGTCTAAATGTCAGACTTTTAGGTACGGTTTTGTGTATAGGAAGCTGCACACATGGAATATTCAACAAGTGAGCATTCTGCGGATGTTCAAAATCATAGAGTGAGAGATATGGCGTGTGACCCTGAATTTCTGCTTTGCTACGTCGGGGAAATGCAGAGGACCCGTTACAACTGATGTCAGTGACAATGTCTTCTTGCGGACGTGTACTCTCCCTCAACCATGCCGTCCCGGAAGTGCAAGTGTCACTGGCACCGGAAGTCTAGTCAAGGGTCCATCGGCCGGAAAATAACTGGATGCTGCCGTGAAGCAGAACCATGAAACAGAATTCGTCCGCTTGTCCCCATCATCAGAATCTCCACTTCATGAAATTCTCCCGTTATTCCCCGAATTGCTTTGCACAGCACTATAACCCCGTGGTCATGGTTCTGGAAACGTCTTCCGGAGTCATCTCATCTTCAAGACTAAGACGTCAGGAACTGATCGTCTCTTCCGTAATCAACAACATTCAAACAGCCTACTTTATTTAATATCTGGCTGGGATAACGTGTATTTAATATTTAAAATAGTTTTACAGTGACAGCGTTTTGATCTAATTCCCGTTCGTCCTGTTTAGATAGAAAACTAAATTCTCTGCATTCAGTTGTAGCAGTGAAACCTACTTACGTGCTTTGTCTATTTTTTTTTCCTAGTATGTGCATGAACTATATTAAATCTTATTGCAGACACAGTATACATATAATCATATATAGTTGAAAATAATCATTAAGTCCTACCTACTGTCTGCCCAGCACACAAATGCAAACTAGAGGTTTTTTTTTTTTTCAATTTACGTCCTCCAACGTCAAGTCATATCGGACGATGAATGAAATGGGTGATATGATACTCAAATGAACCCGGGGTCCATAGAACTTAGAGTTACCCGAACTAGAGAAATGTGTAACGTAATCACTTTTGACCTTTGCAAGGTGTTTATGCTCGCCTTCCGAGTATGACAAGGGTGCTAGGTTCATTTAAAATACACAAGAGTTGTCACATAACTCACCCATACATAATACCTATCACTGCAGTTAGGTCCAGCAACATGGGTGACTCATATGTACTCTCAGATATTAATTTCGTAGTAAACAGATCCACTACCAAAGTAGATAAGCAATTCAAATCCCTCTTCCCTTCATTCCTCTCTTGCCTTCTTGTGGTGGGCAGACAATAGGTCTCTACATAACTTTTATTTGTGTAAATTTATCTACGATTATTTAGTTGCTGCAGCTGGTATATGTGGCATGAACGGCCAGGTGAATAATCGATCACATTTTTGCAGTTTTTTTTTTTTCCTTTGCGTTTTTCAGCTTTGTTGGTTTCCGTTTAATTTTTTGTTGTTCTTCCCTTTTTCTGCATCACATATATACTTATTTACATCCACAAAACTTCCATGACCAAAACGGAACTTGAACATGGAAGCCACTGCGCCGCGAAAATGCGAAACCTGGGCACTAGCGAAAGCAGCCAAGACGACGATCCAAAGCGCAATTTGCAACGAGCTTGCCAAGTCGCTAGAGTCACCGTGTTCAGCAGTGTTAGTAAGTAATTTTGTTTCCACGTAAATGCTATTTATATTATTTATTACGGAAAAAATGGTACGCAATACACATACACCTATATACATATGCTCGTCTCATGTCATACTTTCCATACTCTTACTCTTTCTCCAATGCTGCACTTGCCGCACTATTATCATAATACTTATACCATTTCAACATAAAAAATGGCCCACTGCAATATTATCACAATACCTATACCACTTCAACATAAAAAAAGCAAACGGCCTAGCGAGCTGAATCAGGAAGTAAGGCTTGTGGCCACAATCCGGAATCTTCGCGGTTCAAAATACGAGTAATAAAATGATGTCTCATAGCATTCATATCATTATATTTTTCAATCAAAAGAGCAAATGTTCAAAATAAATTGAAGTATTTTAAACCACTATTTTAACTTAGGCTTTTCGAATTTGGAAGTTCTACAGTTGCAAAATACATACGCAAAAATTGTTTTAAACTTTAATAGTTGCATAAATATAGAAAGTAATTGATATTAAGTTTTGGGATACTGAGAACATTAATTTATAAAACTGTCTTTTCGTTTGGAATGATTCATCATTTCAGACTTATGTGCAATTTGTTGTTTTGAAAACTGTAAGATGTAAAAATGATCTTTTTAAGAAACCAGAAGTTAAAGATTTACGTGTGCTCAAGAGATCAAATTATTGAAAAATATGCGAAATTTTGGAAACGTAGTTCAATGTAGCTCAATGGTAGAGCGGCTGGACGGAAACCAGAAGATCCGTGGTTCAAATCTCGGCTATGGCATTGAATTTTTCATTCGGACTTTACGTTTACACAATTTAGCCTACACATGGCCAGTGTGAAAGAACAATTAATTTCTATGCGAAATTTGTTTACCATTAATCCCATCATTACTTCTTGGAGAAGCAACTGAAGAAGCCGTGAAGAATTTAAGGCAGAATATTTCAATAAAAGAGCCATTGCTCTATAACCATGAACCAACCAACCAACCAACATTTCCGAAAAGTCGCATGCGAAATATATAAGGTTTTTCTGATGTACTTGTTTTTAGAATATTAAAATTATAATTTAATTTTTATCACAACTTATAAAGTTTTCATTTAGATGAACATATTTCATTCATTTTATAAACAGATCACGTCTGAAACGGTGATGGAATTGCCAAACCAGAGAAGCAATGGATAAACATTAAAACTTGATTCACATTTATAAACAAAAATCTATTGCGCGTTTCTGTATATAATCTAGTATTTTATTTTTATGTTCTTAGTTTAAAGGTGCGTACTTCCGAAGTTACATGGGATCCTTGAAGCATCCGAAGAATCGTATAGTGTGATACTCTTTTAGCTGTCAACATCAGCCAAAATTCAAATTTTTGCATCCGAATAATTAAAACGCAGTGAAATGAAGGTGTTTTAGATACAACTACAAATGACTACATGAAGAGATTTTTCTAAACGAACAACACGTGATATTAAAAGGTTTTTGTTTTTGTAAAAGCGTAAAAACCACTTAGAAAATTTAACAGGCCTAGAAGTTAATGCAATCGAATAATATTCAGGAAAATTAAATTGAGTATTACAAATAACTTTATAAGAAGCAAAAAGTGAGACAAAATATAAATATCGAACTTAATCTCAAACCCTCTTTAGACAAAATAGATAAGGACTGCCCTGAAGCTCAAAATAAGAGCATTAGTTATAGAGAATGAAAATAAAGCAATAAAAGGGAATTTAATTTAAAAATATTAATATCTGCTTTAAAAATAATTATGTATGCATAAAATATGACATCCATACACTCACAGGTAATCCATTCAGGAAAGATTTGTTAATCAGCAATAAAATTTCGGTAGTCATATTTGCTTCAGATTTAGAGAAAACCTATTTATGGTTACATCTAACATTTTCTAAATCAAATATACGTAACGATGTTACTGTTGCAGATGGAGAGTGTGCATATCAGAGGAAATTCGAAAATACATGGTATAAAACAGGAATATAAATGGTTGTTTGCAACTTTCTTTATTTTTACTTCTCAGCTAAAAGAGTTGTTATTCTTTAAGAAGGAACACTTAGTACTAAATTGTGGTAGAACTGCTTGTTCTAGAGGCAAGTATTATAACTATTCATATTAATTTCGACAATCATTCCTCTAATCGTTTTACCATCTGCTCAGCATTTTAATATTACGAACTTTCGCACAACACTCCCATTTCTGTTAAGTTCAATAATCACCAGGCATTCGCCAGGGTATGTATAACTTAATTTGGCAATTTCGTCTAAACCAAAGCTTCTCTCTCGTTCGTTATTGTTTAAATATATATCATAGCCAGAAGTATCCTCATGTGTCAACAAATTTCTCATCCTCTTCCTGGACAGCATAAGTGTGGATTCTCCCCTTTCATATTTCATAAGAAGCCTCGTTGCTAATTTTGTCCATAATTTTTATATGGTTTTCTCCTCTGAATGTCTGCGTCTTGAGTGTTTGCAACCGTTTCCTAACTTCAACCGAGCGCATGGCTCAGGGGGTTTCGTCTGTGGCGCGCATTCGTGAGGTCCGGGTTCGACTGTTGTGGCCAACCTACCTGACCCATGGTTTCTTTCGGGTGTTTTTCTGGGTCACCATTTTAATTACATCTCCCAAGTTTCCTGTTCCTCCTTTTCATTTCCATGATCATTTCATATCATCTCTCATCTGGTGATCTCTTTCAGGGTAGAAGTGTCGGCAGGAGTTTCGGCGCTGCATGGCAGGATGGCATGCTTCTGGTAAACACTTCCTCCTCCGGTAGGATGGTCTACGTTGGACCGGCCTAGTGGGCCGTTTCAGGGTCGGCTGTATTGTCCTGCCCGGGAGTTTTCAACTGGTAAAGAGTAGGGACCCTGCCATCTGCACTGACGTGGCTCTTTGAGACGGCCGCCCTATGCCTCCTCTTGCCTCATACTTCCTCCCGGGGGTGTTCCATTTATGGACATAGGTGCAATAGAGCATGTTTGTACCTACGTGCCGAATCCCCTCCATAGCATAGTCCAGTCCATTACATACTTTATTTTTAGTTTGCTCCTTCCATAGGATATGTCTCCTCTTCCATCAGTAGCTTCCTTTTCTATTGCTCTTTTACTATTTTCATTTTTACTTTCTCCACTGCTTATAGTAAGGCAGAAAGTATTGTAATCTACCTAAAAGTTGAATATCGAGAGTTTACAACACATACATGTTTTGATACCTCCGAATTTAAAAAAGCATTTAAAAAAAAAAGACCAACATGTGCATATGTGGCTAGCTCAGAAAATGTCAAAATCATCACATAGCAAACATTCTTATAAGCAGAGCCCGGATTTCTAAGCGAAATGCTTATAAATGCTTTTTTGCTGAAATCCGGAGTTTGCTTACTTATTTTACTCCTTTTAATTAAAATAGCCTATTTTATTCAACTCATGTAAATTTAGCCACAATTTTATCATTCAGTCGATTTACATCATCTCGCTGAAACAGAAGCCGATAAAAAGACATGGATCTTTCTGTCTAGTGTAAAGAAAGGGTACTGTCGCCGATTAGAGCTCAAAAATTCCAAGAAGTCGTTCCAATTTTTGCTTTATCTCCTTCGCCAGTTTTAACTCGATGGGGTTCTTGATTAAACTCTGTGTCATTCTATGCAGAACATTTCAATGAAGTAAAAACAGTGTTGAACTCCTTAGATGCAGAATATGCAAGCAGCATTGCTATAGCAAGAAGAATGTTTTGCTAATATTGGCATCCAAGATTTGCATCCATAACCGTTTTTCCAAAATATTTGCTAGTATAGCACAATTGGAAGCTCGAAATAATACCTTGTAACATTCAGTTTCTTTGATAGATGAAATTTCAGTAACCTTAACTTCAGGACCCAAATTATAGTTAAAACTGCCTTCGAGAAGCTCAGTAAGGCATTAATGAAAAACCCTGGTTACGAAAAACTGTGTAAAATTTCTAAAAAGCTTTCTGGTACATAAACGTATATCAAAGGGGAGCTCACTCAAGAAGAACTGTGGTGCTTTTTACATGTTCCAGTAACATCATGTGACGTTGAGAGTTCTTTTTACTGTACAGAAAACTCTTCACTGACAAATGTAGGAGCTTCAAATAAGAAAGATCTCAAGATGATCCTCCTCGCGTACTACAAACAAGCTTATGTAATTCTACGAAACAAATGTGTATGACTAAATGTTTATTATTTTACGTATTCGCTTATTTTTTGTGCTCACTTGTTTCATTTTGCGTGCCTATATGCTTGTTTAATTCACTATTTGATTGTGCTTACAAATCTGAGCCATAGGTGCTTATAAGCATAGAATATCCTTTAAGCTCCTATATTCTTATTTTCCTCTTGTACCTACAAGAAAACTAACATTAAGTTAATTTGGGTAAGTGGTTATCTGGATTAACATCAAGTAGAATGGTAGAGAAAACTGAGGAGAACACCTATAAAGGATGGACTGCACAAGAATACCAAGTAAGACTTTAAATTATAAATCCACAGGACGATGAGATCCGGGATGGCCCAGGCAAAGATGGATTGAGACCGGAACAGGCCGAATGACTTCATCCTGTTAGGCAGAGGAAGAAGGTTTTGTACAAGAGCAGAAAATGTCATGCCAGTGCAACACATCAGATTTTTATTAATTATTCCTCTACTTTAATTTATATTTAGTTTCGATTAGGTATAATTGCTCCCAAATATTTAAGAAGGCACTTTAGTTCTATCTAAGCAAAAGCCCGACAAAAGCGAGGTAGCCCCCTTGGTCTATGATGCAGACGAAGGAAAAGAAGTGGATCCCCTAATCGATGAAAACTTGAAATTTATGATAAAGTAGACTGTCTTTCGGTTCGATAGTGAGCGATGTGTGTTTAGAGTTACGCAACATAGGTCGATTGTGCTCTGAGGTCGACTATATCCCTCACGTGGGGATCAGATAAGTCCCTCCATGTAGCAGAGACAAGGAGGGATATCTATCGCTCCGTATAATGAAGGCATACATTATCCTACGTGATATAATGTTACGTTTTTCTCCCTTTATGCTCTAATCTTTCACGGAAGTTTAAACACAATATTTTCGACGTATAATTTTCCTTTCTGTGGTTTCACATATATCGACTCTCCCACTCAGTTTCCCGTCTAGCCACAAGCCCAGCCTATCCTCCCCACCTCCCAAAAATTAGAGACGTGTAAGCTGCTCGAAAGAGAATGAATGACGGATTTGCAAACAATAGGCGAGTACTTGGCCGCGGTTGATTTCCTGGGGATAGCCTCGAGACCATCTCTCTCCCTGTCCCGTTCCCACCAAGCCAAGGAAAAGATCCTCCCCCTATAATTTGAAACAGAGGGCGGAATTATTAATAGAATTTTTTAAAGAGGCATAAGGAAGGTAAAGGGGGCGGAATGCAGGTCCTCGAGACGCCGGTTCGTGCTGCAGCACCGGACAACACTGGGTTTCAAGCTCTGGAAGTGTTTACCGTGCATTGTAACAATACATATAATTATATGTAGGAAGACTGTAATTTGAATGAAGCAGTGTCGCGCCAAGCAATAGCGTGTGAGGAAGACAACTCTGGGATGGCTCACTATCATATATCTCAGCACGTCTCTACTCTTAGATTATAATAATGTGGAAAGATGGTTGGTAGTGTCTCCATCTCTCAGCAAAGCTGGACTCTTTCGTTGGTAATGGTGGATATACATTCAGCAAGATACCTCTTATCGTTGTCACTTTCAGCTCACTAAGGTGCCACTGTCATATCAATGACAATTTAAAAAGTAAAAGTATATGTGTTTCATTTTCTATCCCATAGGCCTAAATTTGGTAACAAAATATTATTTGCCAGTCAGATTTATTCACTAGTAATATCTATATTCTTGCATATATATCACGTGTAAAAGGTGGGATTTAAATGTAAGAGAATACTAAAATGTGCAGTCTCTGTCTCTTCGGTTATTGCATCTTTCTTTCTTTTTCTCCCTTGGACGCACCTATCACTGTTTAAAAAGTTAAATGTTACCGCGACCTATTTTCTCTTCGCTAAATGCGACCTTAGTTGTAATTTCGCTTCAGCGCGCGGAGCAAACATTAATTAATAAATTCCAGGAGCTGACTGCAGAGAGGAAGAAGGGCCTAGATGAGCCGTTACAACTGAAAGATTTATATTTTTTCCCTCGGATAGGAGTCCTATGAGAGAAAAGGCCAAAACACTGTATATTCTTTTGCGGTGTATTTTCGGTATAAAATAGCAGTTCAATCGACGAAATCAATTGACAGTGATTCATTATCGGCATGATTGTGAAGACTTCTGTATGCTCTCCTCTGTGTTTAAGACAAAGGGGGGGGGGGCTCAGATGTCCAAAACCGTCATATTCAGACAGTGCAGCCTCATTTTCATTTTAATGTAAAGGTTTTATGTAGCACATTGCACTTACAAGTAAACTGCTAAATAAAGTATTACAATATAAATTTAAACACTTGTAAATATTGAGGGATAACACGAATTTTAACCACTTCTTTTGGAAAATCCCATTCCATAAGTTCACTGTCATCATTGATTAAGCGGTTCGAACCGCTAATTTATCTTTTTGTAGACGTTTAATCACATGTAATTTACAAGATGGTAACAGATGGCCACTTATAATTGTGAACAAGTGGGTGTGAGTCCTGGGAGGCTATTTAATTTCTAAGCTAATGCATTGTTTGGAGTACAGTTATTACTACCCGATTCCATCCAGTAGGAATCGATTCGTATCTAAATTTAACGGTGGAATGAGATGTCAGGGGGAACAGAGATCCCGCAGAAAACCGCCTCTGCGCCGTGATTTCACCCCACAAATCTCAATTTGCGGTCGCCTGGAATCGAACCCGGCCGCCTTGGTAAGGGTCGAACCCTTCCTCACTTTGAGTAAATCACTTGATAGGACCTGGTTCTGCTTTATTGCTGTGAACGCCTTAGTTGCACTGTCAGATTAATTATAAAATGGACTATACTTCTGTTAGCCTTTTGGCCCTATAATTACCTTAATGGGTTTCGTGGTGTTGCTGATCCACCAAATCCTTTTTAACCACTCATTTCTTGAGACACAATTCTCCAGACTGACTCATTCATGAACATCAAAAGACCGTCTCACTTTGCAACAGCGCTCGCTTATACACCTACTAGCTTTCCAGAACGTTCAAGATATCGAAACTTCCATAAGTTTCTACTTCTCTGGTGATTAGGGTAAACTTAGGTTTACCTGGGTGAGCGAGCAGCTTATCCTGCTTGCAGTTCTTACTTCCGAACACCCGATAAACTTGGTCATACCCGCTGCGCCACAATGCATTTAATTGTTAGACAATCGAAAGTCGAAAAAGACCTACTAATGGTAATTGACATTAATTAAAATGAGCGAATTATATACTGAGTAGTAGAATATTCTGTCAGACTTTACGATCATTATCCAAGAGGAATTTGAATGTAGCCGTTATGGAATGTAAAGAGGCAACCGGAATTCTACAAGGAACAGATGGGGTACCATCAGAATTACTGCTAGAAAAATAAGGAAAACCGTACCAAATATATTATAGGTTCCTTCAGTGGTGCAATATAAGACATGTATAAACTTATTAGAGTTAACTGTGCTGTTACCGTATTTTGAATATAAAGTCAAAACACGGATATGGTCAACATTATTGGCAAACTACTTTATTTATGCCATAATGTTAGGGACAGCCAGGACATTACTAAATGCTAAACACTAATAGTATTTTTGTAAATGGATGTCTGAAGGTTAGAAATCAAGCTACTTTCATAATCTTCTTTATATATAAATATAAAATCATATATATATATATATACTCGTCATATTGTTGTACTTATGCTAAAAGAAACAAGTGACCATCACAGCTATGTGAGGATCTCGAATACGGAAAATGTAAAAACAAATAAATATAATTCATAGACTGGCCCCGTAGCTCAGTCGGTAGAGCATCTGCCTGCCGTGCTAGAGGTCCCGGGTTCGATTCCCGGCGGTGGGGCGGTGGAGCGGGTTGGCGGTGGGGCAGTGGGGGTGTGGGGGTGAGGATTTTTCTCCCTCCAAGATAATTCCTCATCCTCCCCAAAGTCTGGAAGTATGAATGTGCGCGTGATCTAATGATTAAAACCTAACGTTAACGAGTTAACACTTTCAACGTGTTCCAAAGGAGAACAGCCGCTGATATGACCATTGGAGTTAAAGGCAGGGTATAAACGTAACAAATAAAAAAATAACTGTGCAAAAATCTCCCAGAAATCTCTGTATTTTTATCCTTGTTAGATGAATCACTAACATTTCAAAAAATTATTTTGAAATAATTCTGCAATGCTTTGGAGCAGAGTTTCTCAATCTATTGGAAGTGTACCATTGAAGGTACGTGAGCTACTGCTGGGTGGCACACAACAATTGTACCAAATAAGATAAACCGCCGAACACTGATAACGTCTCCCAGTATGTGACACGTCTGATGCTGTCTTTGCATATCTATGTCTTCGATGAACCTGCTGCCCGATGCTATACTTGTGAAATACGGAACCCTAAGCTAAGGGCATGGTGATGGGTGTGAGGATAAACATCAGTTAAGTTGGGTGATGCATTTAATGGAACTTAATAACTGAGATTATTTGAAGCGAGTTGCTAACTATTGAAGAAGTAGAATTAAGCTGTTTCTGAATCTTTGTCAGCGAGAACCATTCACTACTAAAGTGTGATATCTTACTTCTGCCGTATCAATGCTTTACGGTTTAAAATAACTGTTTCCTTAATAACAATTGGAAGTCTAATTTACCGCGAACCGTTAAAATACTAACCGGAAAATCTTCTTGCTGCTAACGCCAATGTGTGTAAACCAACAGCGTGTCTACCTCATGTTCAAGAGGTCCTGAGTTCGAATCTCGTTCAAGGTGAGTTACCTGGATAAGGTTTCTTTCCGGGGTTTTCCCTTATCCTTAAAGACGAATGTAGTGTAGCTCTGAAGCTCTATGGACCCCGGGCTCATTTGAGCATCAGTTCATCAATTTCATTCATCCTCCGATGTGACTTAACGTTGGAGGACGAAAATAAAAAAATAAAAAAAAACCAAGCGCGGTCTTTAGGAGGGATGGACTGCCGATAATCCATCACAGTAAACTCTTCTGCAGGACTATAAAATACAAAAATAATATGCACAAATCTTACAACTACACACTCTTTTATGAATCACACCTATTTCATGACCAGCGACCACCTCACATTAAAAAATTTAGATTGTTATTCCTACATTATGCTTTGATTTTAATATGTGAAAATTACTTATCACCGTGAACTACAGTAGGTTTAAATATTTGTAGTTACTCTTTGATTCCATTGACATTTATTAACATAAAAACTACATAACTTTCAGATAATGCATACACCGTTAATTTACAATGAGTTTATGCTGGTTAGTACGGAAATTTTGCACTCCCTGTCCTCAAATTTATCTCCTTTGGAAGAGACACAGTTTGATGTCATCAAAAAATATCTTTTCGTTTATTAATTATCAAGTACTGGTTCAGTGGTTTCTAATACTAGGAAGTTTTTCTCTCTATACAATTATTTAGTCTGCATAATAATGAATTTAATTACAGCATAAGCAGGAGTTAAAGCTTTGCAATATGAGGGTTATTTGAATGTTCTTAGAATAAAGAAAATTCAAAGACTTTTAAACTATTTTACGCCTTTCTTAAGAGTACTTATCGTTAATTTTATGTTTTGTTTTCCATCCCTTTTAATGTTGTAAGGTGGCTATCTATATTTACTTGGAGCAATTTGTAACCAACTTATGACTCTTCACATATTCTCTGTGGTGTACACTAAAACCTTTGTATTCCACGGAATTATCCAGAGCCTGTTTTTAGTACTTAGTAATTTATAAATTTAAAATTAGCATTTTATAGCTCGTGTTCGTCAGAAAAAGTAGGGCTTTTGAGAGGCAAGAGATTATCAAAATCAGCTGAATGGTTTTTGAGATTACGCGCCACACACACACACACACACACACGCGCGCGCGCACGCACGCACGCACACACACACGCACACACACTCATCATTCTAATCTAAACATGCAAACATAAATTTTATATGTATATAATATTATAAAGAGAAAGCATTGTGGGTACACACTCCAGCCTAGTTTATTTAATTGTGGTTATAATGGTTATCATTTGCTTCTCAGATTCCCTTGTGATGCCTTTTGTGTGCTCTGCGTTTTACCTGTAATGCATGAGCAGTTATGAGTGTACCTTTATTCCTTTTTAAGTTTCATTTACGATTTTTGATTCTGCTGTTTATAGAAGTTTATGTTTAAGCAAATCGGAGGCTAAGATTTTGGCTAAAAATAAGAAAATTTACAGATGTACATATATATTAATTGGGACCAGTTTATCATATATTGTATTGTAGTATTTTGTACTCTATTTTAAATATGTACTAACAATGTTAAAGCTGGTCAGTCCATTAGAATTTAAAGTGCTATATTGAGTCATCTTTCCAACATTTTTGTAACATGCATTGTTAAAGATAAATTTTACAATGTAATAGTTAACACATGATATTCATAAGCGCATTCACAATCTTGGTTATTAGCTTTTTTGTAATGCTACCTTGTTTGAACCAAAACAATTTCTAATCCAAGAACATTTAAGGACTTAGTTGAAAAAATTTAAAAATTAAAACAAATTAAAGTATAATAAGATTTAAAAAATAATACCTATATATGTTCCTTTAAGCGTAATAAACAAGAAACTTAAACTGATCTAATTCAAAATGTGTGTTGATGGAAACGGAAGATGAGTTTTCTCCTACTGACTTTCTATGAAAGCAGGTTAGGACAAACACGACGTATACCATCCAAGTATTCTCAGAATTCCAATAGGTATTATATAACATATAAGTAAATGTAGAGGGCTTATCTATAAATGCAAGGGAGAGTAATATGGCGATCTACATCGCGAGGAACATACACGAAAAAAATTGTTACGGTTATAGAGTCCCTCCATCCATTATTGTTTATCTTTATATAGCCTCTACAGACTAACGTTACAAAAACTAACGTTTGATGTACTTCATGTCGCTAAGATAAACGTTTGCAGAGGTGGCGACTCGTGGAAATATATGCTCCAATAATTATGTTTCCGATGTAACTTCAAAACTTTCCAACGCAAAATCTGGCAGCTCATTTTGGACTTAGAAATTACATAAAAACCTGATTACCTGTTCAATGTTCATTCACTTTACTTGCTTTATTATAAGTTATACTTACCAAAAGTAAAAATACATCTGGACTTTTCTATGTTCCTGTCTTGTTCTGTCCTCTCAAACCAGCTGGAAAAGTATCACAAAATTTTAAATAATCAAAATTATACAGTAAATATGTCTTCCCCACGTGCTGATTGCGTTTTACTATTTCGTCATGAGAAGTAGGGCTTAACATTGTTGTGACATTAGCATTATCGAATACGCTAAAATCAAGTGGACTGTATATAGGTTTGCTTATTATATACACTATAGTTCTTTATAATGCATTAAAATTACTAATATTTCTCACTACTCCTCTACCCCAAACATCACCGCTTCCAAATAACTAACATATAAAGAAGAAAAATGCATTCCGAGTATCACGTTTTTTTTTTAAATTTACGCCCTTTAACTTCTTTTAAGTCATATCGGACGATGAATAATGGAATGGGTGAAATGATGCTCAAATGGGCCCAGGGTCCATGGAGCTTAGGATTGCCCGAAATTCGTCTTATTGGAGAAGGGAAAACCCAAGAAAAAACCTTATCCAGGCAACTCACCCTGACCGAGATTCGAACTCGGGACCTCTTGAACGTGAGGCAGACATGCTACCAACTACGCTACCGAGGCGGGCTTCCGAGTATCACACCCGTAGTTCCATCTGTCATACAATCTGAATTAAATTTCCTCTTATACTCGCTCATTCACCACTGCCTACAGCTTTTTGATTTCGATATCAATTTACAGTAGGTTTAACTAGCACTTTAATTCACACTTTCTCCTCGAAATACATCTCTACTTATAAGGTCTGTTTCATAGACGTATGCAAAATTTGTCATACTGTTGCGCAATACAAAAAGTGGGCTTTAAAAAAAGACAATTAAATATCAGTAGCAGCTGAAAACTGATGTCCGACTCAAAGTGGCTACTGGAACCACAGCACACTCACAGGTGACAAGAGCATGCGCAGTCCACATGCTACATAATGTGCTTTCTCTTTGAGTGAGATAATAGACGCTAAAATATGTTCAGCTTTTGATACCGTACTTTCTAGCTATGGAGGTTCCTGTAATATCGGAGAGAGTCCACAAAATATGTTTTCGTCTGTTTTGTTTGCAAACGATCAGCACTCTAAAACAACAGGCGTAATATTTGGGCATTTTTACATTGTGCTGTAACACATTAGCATATTATCATCGGCCGCCTATGGTTCGCAGTATTAGTTTCATTACTCATTGTACGTACAAAGACAATACAAGAAATCGAAGTGAAGAGTGAAATGTTTAAAAAGGAATTGCCTTTCCCATAATATCGCGGGAAGCAGCTAAATGATGAAAAAAAATAAAAAAAAATGAAAAATTCAAACTAATAACATCTGAAATGGCTATACCACAATAAATGGTATTTGAAATAAATTGCATTTTTAAAGAGTTCAGCATGCTTGTGTAATACATTTTTGTCGCTCCCTTATGTTTACCCGATTATAAAAAACTACACAAAATAATTTTATAATGATAAAGGGTTATCACACGCCATTCCCAGGAAATTCAAGATATATAACACATTTTATTTGTCATAATATCAACTACTTACTAGGCACTGTTAGTGAGAGTAAAATGTTGACGTATCCCAGTCAGCTTCAAGCCTCCGTTAGTTGTATATAATGTACTGCAGCAAAGGGTTAACATTTTGGTCGAGTTATGTATGATATTGCAAAGAAAAAAACACACACAAAAAGATGCCTCCAATGTCCTATCAGAGAAGAGGTATTAGTCGTCAACGATATGAATGCACTCCTTTCCAGTTTAGGACCGTGGTTAGGTACAATAGCAGTTAAGAGCTAGCAAACAGTTCTTAGGAATTTTCCTTAAGAAGTCCTTTGCAATTAATATTTCTCATGTTTATCATTAAAAGCACCTTCTCGTTTTAACTTAGAATCTCGGCCACGTCAATTAAGCTTATGGGAATCCTATATACATATACTCCTTTAATTTAGGGGCAGATAGGTGAGTTAAATTCAAGAAAGGGATCGATATAATATGAATTTTGCACTTATATTCAATTGCTGGTTAACAGAAGTAGTTAAGAGCTTAGCAGCTCATACAGTTAATATTTACTTAGAAAGAGAGGGAGTCAGAGCTTGTTAAAAAAACGACCTCTTGAGCGCGAAGTCTTCAGTTCAAATGTATTTAGAATGGACCTCCCATTATTGAGAGTTTTACCAGGTTTTCATTAGTCTTCATAGTCGATAAATGCCTTGGAGATACTCTAAACTTGGTCCTGGAGTATTTCATTCTCAAATTTTATTTCCGAATTGTAATTTCACTTCATAAATAATCAGTGTCCACCGCCTGTGCTACCGTATGCAATAAGAAAGGGCGTCAAATATTATCAAAAAAAGAAATTCTAAGAGGAAACACTGACTCGTTATCTCGTATAGCACATTTATAGAAGTATGGATATTGTGAATGATAGAAGCAAAGTTGAGTTTTCCTGATATGCTTTATTGCTGAAGTTTTCAAGGGATCAACTCCTCCTGCAGCTACCCCTGCATTCATCCATGTTGATTTTTACTGGTTAAGTACTTTTCGTTTTGCAACCACCATATTTTACAGGGCAACTTTTACTTTGTAAATGCATAAAACCTACCTAGGTTATGTTGGTTGTCATTTTTACCAGAACTAAAGGATACGGAAAGTGCGAAAGATACTTTTAGTCACCTGTTGAGAAAGTACACTGAAATAGTAAGAGAAGAAATGCTCAGGCAAGAAGCAGAAGGCGGGAGTCTGGGTGATCGATGACTACCTCTGTGTTTGAACAGGACCTGGAGGCTTGCTTTCTAAATGGTCAGGCTGTGTAAGCTATCCTCATGGAATCCCGGCAGCTGTACTCGTGTCATCACGACAAATAGCACTCACAACAAGACTTGGCATTCTTCCTTCCATCCCCATTGAGCACTTTACATCCGTAAAGCAAAGAGTGCAGGACAAAGAAATCTTTTTTTTTTTTTAACTGCGTAAGCATTCGAGCTTGCAGTTAGGAACAAAAAGGTTAAACCATTAATGAATGTCCATGCAATAAAAAATAAAGTCCTGTACGCTTTCAACTCGAAAATACCTTTTACTCCTTATTCCATAAGAAGAATCCGAAAAAAAAAAACTAGAAGAAGTTGTTGCTTAGAGATCAACATAAAAGAAAATGGAAGAGAAATTTATAGCTTCTTTAAGGACATCTTCCTTGCAATTGATGTGTTATTAAGTTCGCGTGCACAAACATTGCCGCTATAAATACTGTTATGATCTCAGCTGGAGCAATAACTATATTTGTTTCATGACTTTGATGGTCGTTACGACCTTCGGAATTCTATTTTGCAAGATTAACTGAGTCCCTTTCTCCAACAGAGGCGTTTCGAGGAGAAGTGCATGAATATGAAAGAAAAAAAAAACTTCAGTCTGAACTGTGTGTGTAAAATTTACAGCAAATCTAAGGATTATGAGCACAACTTAAAAGCTATGAAAAGGTAGAGAGGAGGAATTAAAATTAAAATTTTTCTTGATAGGGATATTAGAGCAGATGGATGGAGTGATAGACCGATATTGCTATTGAAATGTGGGATGTGACAAGGATTTCCGTTGTCGAAAAAATGAGTTACGGAATAACTAAATGGAAGGAAAGCTCCTGCTAGTTTATTTGTGAATGACACTAAAATTGAAGTGATGCCAATTAAAAGTTCATGACTACCATAAGTTTCATGAACATGTCGTATAAGGGTATACAAAAAATAGACTGCTTTCTTGGCTTATTTCAGGCAAAAGAAAACTTCACCTAAAATATCTGTTTTGAGATATCAGAATTCAGAAAAACATTTTTTTTTTTTTTGGTAAAAGATCCATAGGTATTTATGACCCTGTGTCTGTGCACAGCATACCTCAGAAACGAGAACTCGATTAAATATTCAAAATGTTCCAAGCTTGTGAGACGAATGTTTTCAAGAAAATGCCCCATAATTTTACGATATTTTCATAACAAATTAAATCTATATTTTTACTTTTTCTGGGAATGCCCTCTGTGGTTCTCCTTATTCTGAATAACTTTTGCATAACTGTAAGAGATTTTCAAAACTTTACTGCGCCATAAATGGATATTTCGTTGAAGCACAGTTTGTGTCAAAGATTTCCTTTTCTCCTTTTATCTGGAGTTAACTATTTCTATGATGCTGCTTGCTATTGATTTGAATATTCAAATACTTGTACTTTTCTCATATAGAAAGTCGTCCTTTCGTACGCACTAAGCATATAAACAGAATAAAATATCAAAGCAATCACATAACAACCGACTCTTGAAAGGTTTGGCCATCGCTTAAGCGGGCTGTGTTCTCGTATTCAAATTGTGTGGGCTATACAAAAATATGTTATAAAAATTTTTGCTATCCTTTATCTCGATTAATTTGAAGTAAAAAACAAGCTTTTATAAGAATAATTTGTACAAGAACTAGTAGAGAACATCATGCTATTGCACACAGATTTTTAAAAATCCTAAGAATTGTTAGTCGGTCTGAATAGCCCAGTTAGGAGCCATTAATCCCGAGATCGCGGAATCAAATCCGGCCAGTTTGTAAGTGTGCTTAAAGGCAAGAGCCCCATGTCAGTATATTTACCAGTATGTAAAAGAACTCTTGCAGAACGAATGGTGCTGATCGGCAATTGATGATAATAAATCAATTTTTTCCACAAACTGTTGCATCTCAATGTCAGATAACAGCCAGTCTATCTAAGATAGTTTTAGATCCGTAACATATCCAGTATCGCCCAGTCACATAGGTCCTCCGGCCTGATGCAACATTTGTTGCAAAACTCGATGTTTGTATGGATGTTAATGTATTCCTTGGCCAGATACTAAACATATTATTCCGTTATCCTCCACCCCCTCCCCCCCAAATAAGCGATTGCTGTCGAGATTAATGCTTAGCTCGGAAGGGCAACGTCGATGCGTAAAGAGAGCCAGGCTATTGAATTTCTCAGTTTGTTTCTGTATTTTCAACTTTAGTCTACATAAACATGTATGAAACAGCAATTAATTACTACTGGTTGACCAAAATGGAGGTATTTGTACAGGATTGACCAATTAATTTTTCTTCTGTTCTATATGTTATGGTCAATCGGTACCTTAATATCGAATTTTCTTACCTCAAGATATGTTCCAAGGAAAACGTAGTACGATGTTAATTACTTTTATGTGTAGTGCCCATCATAGAGTGAATCGGGGGGAGATGCCTATCGGGGTGAGATGCCTCAAGTTTATAGTTCCGATGGCTGAAAACAGATCCCGACTCCAACCTGTACGGCACTCGTTAGTGGCAATGTGACGTGAAGGCAAATGCCTGTTTCATTGTATTGGGTGTTTCTTCACTTTTAAACCAACAAATACAGGTAAAGTCTAAAAATAGATGCCAGGTTAATGGTGCATAGTTATTTTAAAGTATGTGCAAGAGTATGAATATAGCAGCAGAGCGAAATTTCGCGCATGCTAATCATAGTAGGTATGCTGTGGTATAGTTTGCCATCCTCTGTTGCTATGCAGCGACCGTATTGTGACAGTCATCAAAAGTGGTATCTCACCCCGATCCTGGGAGAGATGCCACTGTTATTTCGGGGTGACATGCCTACTTTTATTCCTCGCTTATACGGATTTTCGTAGGAGATGCCTCAAGTGTATGTTGGAACTTCAAATAGATGTCAGTAGCCTAAAGAATGTCTACAGATGGTTCTGGAACGTGTGAAGACTGGCGGAGTGAATTGTTTTAAAGCTTCCCAAGAATATAGCATTCCATATAGAACTCTCAAACGACGTTTGCTGAAGAGCGATTCAAGAATGTGTATCAAATTTCCGATATGGTTGCTACTGATTATGCAGAAAGAATTCAAGAAAGTGAACCAAACAGGAGAGGATGTGCTGAAGCTGTTATCTCAGAAAATGAAGAGGGACCTGAGCTGCAGATTATTCGGAACGAACAACAACATCATTTGAAGAATTTACTTCTGTGCCTATATTGGATCCACCGAAATCTAATCGCAGAAGAAGCATGCTTAAGTTCTCAAAGAACAAAATCGCATAGAAGAGGTCAAAATTACATCAGAGTGAATTAAACAAGGGGAAATCTGGAGCAAAATGAGTCAAAGATTAGAGGACCAAGCAGATCAGAAAATGACAGTGATTATTGTGTTGAGTTTTCTCTCAGTTACTACGATAAAACTGGACCACAGGTTGATTGGATTCGTTGTGTCGTTTGCAGTAGATGGTTGCATGAAACCTGTACAGAAGATGAAAACTTGTGCAACAACTGTGCAGAAGAACTTTGATTTCATTTGTATGTAATCATGTCATTTGTTGATTCCTACATCCATTATTACCATTCTTTAGTATTTTATTCTTTATAATACTAATAAATATGCTTTCTAAACTATGTATTTGTATCACAAATGCACAAAAATAGTACTCCATTTTTCTTTCGATATGATTGCCATCTCACCCCGATGTTGAGGGTGAGATCCCTAAACTACACTTTTGATTAAAAAAATCAAAACACACTTAATTAACAATAATAACTTAACACAAACTTGCACATATGTAGAGAAGGCCAGTTTAGTGCTGAACCTAAACTCTCAATTAAACACAACTTTTGATCCCTAAAACCTCAAGTATGGCATCTGCCCCCGATCCACTCTATAGAAACTAACAAAATATACCTATATACCTGCACATACCAGGCTTGTAGAAATACCTTACAGTATCGGCCTTGTCTTTTCTGATATATCTCAGTTGTTAATGATGCACTGCACTAATAGTATTCTATAACCTTTAGAACAGTTAAGGATTTAAACTATTTCTAACAATTTCAGATAGCTCAACAAAGTTTAGCTCTTTTAGAGATATTAAAATAACAAACAAAATATTCCCATCATGCACTCATCTAGCCTGACCTCAAGATCTACATTATATTCCATCCAGCTTTCTTCAAATGACTCCAAATTCATAATATAATTTATAGTGTCTTCTGTTGAGCATTACTTCTAACAATATTCAGTTTTCTTTGCCTCCTTGTAAGCCACCGTTAGGATCACCTTCTAGGTATTTGTTTTCTTTAGGAGTACTCGAATTATGCTCAACTATGTTCAACACTTTCAGACTTTTTCTTCACCAAAAGTTCCCAACTTAATTCCAGGGAATTACCTATGGGTCAATCGGTCTTATCTTATACCCAAGTGTGCTTCGAGGTACAAAACACGACTAATCGTCCTCCTTCGTGGTGGCTTTATTAGACAAATCCTTACTTACAGGACGTTTCATGCACTACTCATTCCATTTCTTATTTTTTTCGTATCTGCTTCCCTTTCCTGTCATTTAATCGGAAAGGATTTGATAAAAACGTACATTCTAAATATTAAATTAAATTTTGCTAACACTGAACGAAGTTTGAGTAGCCGACATGATAATATTTACTCATACCAGATGTTCTTTTATAGAAATTAGCATGAAACGGTTGTTTGTGTCGTTGCATAAATGACGTACAACCAAAACATGACAACGAAATTAACTATTTGCCTTTAAAAGGAGTACTAGGCTTAAAAGTATATTCTGTTTGCAAATAGCTGCAAAATTATCATTTACCCTCAAAGAAGATGAAGTACTGAGGAAAGGAAGAAGGCATGGGCACACGAGCCAGCTGCCGAATACTGTCTTAAAGTGATTTAAGGGAAATTACAATAGTGGCCGTAATGCGCGACTCTTGGTTAACTTTGAAGCTAGAGTTGGCAGTATTTTTGAGATTGAAAGAGACTATTTGAATTTCTCATCTGAATATGAATTTGAAAGCGGCTCGTGGTTTACCGGAAAAAAATGTGAGTTAGTTGGGAAGTTAGGTGTGTGTTGGTTATAGCATCGGAACGAAAGCTGAGGATCACTGGTTTAAATCCCGACTAATTGAATTTTTCTGTCTGAATCTGCCGCTGCAACCTTAGCGTGTAGGGTTATAGACCTCATCGCTTGGATTAATTCATTTTCTTGTACTCATGAATCTAAAATTGTGGTTTTTATACTTTCAGTTACCTACATGAAAGGAAGCATTCGTCTATATGTGTTTTAAATGTATATAATTTGCTCATATTTTGAAAATCATTATTTCATATTTGTCATGGTTTAAGTGGATGTATGAGGATTTCCCTTTTAGGTAATAAAGTTTGAGGAACATTTTTGCTCTGGATCATTATTCGGTATCTCTCACATAATATGGTCACGAAAGTGGATATCACTGTCCTTAGAAAAAAACATTAATGAGGTTGAAAAGGTTTTTTTTGCGTTTTTATCACAGAGATAAATTAGTAATGATAATTTTAAAAGCAAAGAAGATAATAACTACGTAATGTAACTCTTCTACTTCGAAAGATATCCTTATTTGTTATAACTGTTGAGATTCTTTACAGAGAAAGTGCTCTTTTAAGGGGCATAAGTTTCCAAAGGCTCGAGCATCCCAGTTTCTAGATATGTGGTCCCGGAAAGAGGTGGGGGTGAGTAAACATTATACAGCAAGAAAGTAAGCAAAGCATTGTGTCAGCTCATATCCGTCATCTTTCAAGCTTAGAGCAATAGTAACCTATGTCACCATCAACAACACCATAGTCAGGTTAGGAATCTCTGTAATTGATATCATTTGCAGTTTGTTTTCTCTTATATGAAATAGTTGCACTGGCCTGAATGCCAACTATTGCCCATCAGTGATTCATAGGCATGAAAGTTAACATGCCTTTTCCATTAGTTCCGTTAAGCATGGGAATGTTTTTAAACATTGTCGCAATATAATGCATCACTAATTTTCTCTAAATTAAACCTATACCTATAAATGCAAAAACTAATACGCTAGATAACTCTAAATTTATATACTTCTCTGGTTTTTTCCTGACATAAAAATTTCAAAATTAACTTCCCGAGCAATGCCACAGTATTATCGTTTTTGGTAGGTTGGTAGTTTCTTGAAGTTCCATCCATGTGTGTACATGACTCGCATATGAGTAATTTATAATAAATACATGCCTTAGAAGTAAAGATTACTTCTGGAGCATATTAATTCTTAAAATACTTAAGGCTAGGAATAGTAATTCTTTGCAATCGATGCCTTCAGAAGTTGTTGTGCTGCCTGTTCACTCTTACCTTTTAAGGCATTATTATACTTTACAGATAATTTAATTTAGAAGCTAGCTGTTTTTGAACAATAATATAATTAGTAATCGAAGTATTTATGCTATGATTATGTTGCTTCATTGTTGCGGTGTTCTGTGCTGGGAATACCTTTTGGTTTGTCAACCCCAATTCCGTTTCACATTGTTTCTGGAAAGTATTCGTTCTTCCACACTAGCCCGGTGTAGGCGATGATTTGAGTAGGTAGAGTTAAATTGAAAAATTCAGTGGCACAGCCGGTATTTGAACCATGGATCTCCCGGTCTCCATTCAGTTGCTCTTAACGTATGAGCTTCTATGGCCAACATGCCAGCATGACAAATTTACTAACTGACTCGTATTTTACCAGTAAACCACTAGGACTCTCATATACAGTGAGATACGCACCT
>CM060950.1:77438015-77460515 GCA_030765055.1 Mantis religiosa | reverse complement strand
ACAAATACATATACTTCATTGAAGTTTTGTACGTGAGAATTATATTACTGTGCCATGCTGTGACAACAATTTCTGGTGACTCAAATGAAAATGTTGGGTATTCTAGGTTATTCTTAGTTACATTGCCTTCGATGTGCCACATGTTAATTCTTGCCCACCTCTAGCGTAAATGTTAACGTTTCTGCCTCACATTCAAGAGGTCGCAAATTCGAATATCGGTCAGGGTGAGTTATTTGGGTAATGTTTTTCCTGGGTTTCTCCCTTATTCTGAAAAAAAATGAATTTTTGGTAACTAATCTCTATAGAGCCTGGGCTCATTTGAGCATAACTTCACTCATGTCATTTATGGTCCAATGTGACTCAAAGTTGGAGAACGTAAATTAATAAAAACAAAAAATATTTCTTCTTTACCCAATAACCCTCCTCTTTGCAGGATTTACAAACCAGTGCTGAGGGCAGTAGCTTGTCGAGAAGCAAGCAACGTTTGGATCATAGTATATCGAGGATGGATGGTCAGTCGAATACCTGGAATGGCAATGAACTAGAAAGAGATGAAAGGAATGATTGGAAAAATTCGTTGATCAAATCACCCTACTCAGCATACACTTAGCAGCCAAGGAAAACCCTGACAAAAACTTTCGGGCTGGTTGAAACCAGAACGTTTCGAATGCAAAATGTACACGTTATCGCAGCTCAGTTAGTTAATACTTCTTGTAATGAAATGTATTAATGTTAAAACAAAATGGGATGTCTTGAAAAAACACTAAACTGCCTATCCACAGCGATTGGAGAAGCATGATTGAAGGGCGGCACTGAGAAATCTTAATCTACCATATTTTTAAAAACAAAATATGTTTATATTTGACAGGAATTTTCCAATGCTTTGTTAATTGATTGTCCTCTAATTTGTTGGATTTTCTTTAACATTTTATTAATTATCATTTGCAGATATTGAGGTAAACCTTAAAATTAATTTGACTTAGAAAGCATTTCCCAGCAATATCTTTTACCCCTTCAAAACCTCATTATCCCGTAAACAATATGAATATCGGCTTAAAAATGCATTTAGTGAGAAATTTCCATCTACATAACGAATTTCGTGAAGCAAACTCAGCAACTCCTGTTACTGATAAACTATTACCGTTGTTCAAGCAATGCTTGAAGAATTTCTACGGACACCTTATAAATTTATTTGAATGATATTAGTCATTAGAGCCGCGCTTTGACTGAGTGGTTAGACCGCCTAACTCCCACCAAAGTGACACGAACTCGATCCCAGGTGACCGCATGTAAAATTTGTTGTGGACAACACAGCGCAGGGGTGGTTTTTCTCCGAGTTCTCCGAATTCTCTCGCCATAATTTCACCGGTTGCTCAGTTATCATCTTTTCTTTCATGCATTTCGACCTCATTCTGACATCTACTTCCCTCGTTCTACAACCAAGTATTGGGCTGATCAACCATCCTGGGTTCTCTATCTGAGCCAGAGATTCTGTTCCTGAAAACGACGCCTGAAGGTATAAGGAATAGAGGAAGAAGAAGCTCCTAACACCACAAGAGTGGTAAACTAGGGTGGTTGAAGAAGAACAAGGAAAAACAGACATTAGGTATTGATATGAGTCAAATCCAAAACATTGTTTCATCTATAGTTAGACGTGAGTAAACTTTGTGGTCGATGGATCCCAGAGAAGCTCTCTCCCGATCAAACACAACACATTAATTGGTGAGAAAAAAAAACTCTGGAAAATTTCCGGGCGAAAATTTAAACTTTATATGAACTATCGTTACTAGCGAGGATTCTTGGATTTATTATTAAAATTCTTAAAGGAAATGACAATCGGTGTAATAGTTCTTTGGAAGGGAGTCTACGCCTACAGACGCCCGAAGAATTCATAGTTCTGGTAGGAGAAATGTTGTTGCAGTTCTTATTTTATAAAACTGGTGTTACTGCTACCGTAGTATTTAGACACACCGTTTGTCCGATTGCTACACAAAAGTCTGTTTAATTTAAGCTTTCACATTGTTACAACGGGTTGTCACATATAGCAAAACTATCTGACCTAGATACTCAAGTCAGCATGGACCCTCAATTATACATCACCTTGTGTTTTTGTTTCCAAAAACTATAAGTATATAATGTGTGGAATCACATTCGAGTAATCAGATCAAGCACTGAAACCTCATGAACATCTGAAAGAGTGGCATTCTAGATTTACAGATGCTGTCATCAATTCCAAGAATATATTGATAAATATATGATGAATACGAAGAATACATTGATATTGGTGCTAATGTTATTAATTTTTAACTAATTTTTGTTTGATTTTATAGAAGTTCCCAGTGCAGCTTTCGTGTACCATTCTCGTGGCTTCGAGTCGTGGGTTCAAACTGAGTGGAGGGCGATGACGTTTTTCAGGCCTAAAAATTCTATCACGACTTCCTTTGAAAGATAAGCAAAGAAGGTTGTCCCGCGTTGTAGAACTATGGAACGTAAAACAACCTCAAACCTCATTAAGAGGCCACTGAGCAAACTTAAACTGTCTTTTATGTCCACTATAGAAGGGACATTGAGAACCTAGCAGATAGAAAACGTTTATCCTTTACGGTATCATTAATTCCTTAATCCCATCCTGTATTTTGTTGTTTGACCCTATTTACTATCCTTATTTCATTTATTCTTCACTTGGTTTGAAAATTGGCTTCCTTTTTCTGTATTTATGAAACATTTCTGTTATAGCAATACTTTTATCTTAAATCATTTATTAATTGGTGTACTCCTTTCTCAAAATTTCATTTGCTTTACATTTATATATATGCTCAAAACCATTTGCATTACATAATAGAACATTGCTGTCCTGGAATAAGGGTACATATAGAACACTCTTCATTAGGAATTATAGTTTCCACACCCCAGTTCCTAACCCCTGCTCCCACCTCGGTAGCGTAGATGGTAGAATGACTGCCGCACGTTCAAGAGGTCCCGAGCTCAAATCTCGGTCAAGGTGAGTTACCTGGATAAGGCTTTTTCCGGAGTTTTCGCTTTTCCATCAAGACTAATGTCGGGTAACTCTAAGCTCCTTGGACCCTGCCCTCATATAACTTAGCGTTGGAGGATATAAATTAAAGGAAAAGAACCCCATACATTACTTTCTCGCCCCCTGTTTATTTTTGTACCCATCATATCTATTTCAAAGATTAAGATATATTTTATCTGCTACCCCAATAAACACTCTGTTTTTATGCCCTCCAATCTCTTTCTCGTCATTCTCCAGTAATCATTCGCTTCATTTTCCCATCTGCCCCCATATATCTTCCATTACTTTGCAAGTTATTCCTAAGATAGTTTAACCATCCAACGGTTTTTTAACTTAATGTTACCCTAGACACAGTTTCACTAAATTTCTTTCTACTAAGTTCTAGATTCTATACCAAATGTCAATTTCTTTTCCACAATCCTTCTCTGAATTGTCACTCTACCTATTTCTACTCGTGCCACAAGCCTAACAATTGCATTTGATAGTCCAAGCAAAGCTCTACTAAACGTCCCAGCGCTATATAAAGTACAGAGGGTGATGCCCCTGGAATTTCATTCCTTTAGCGGAGTTTTATTGAATACATTGCTTTGGGGCTGATATAGACTTGTTTTGCATTGAACCTAATGGATTTTTACCGTGTTTCCTGGGTCCAAGTGACATATGAGCTTCAGCCTGAAACTGAGACGGTGCAGGATTTTGGCTTAGAGAAATGCAACTCTGTCAACAAAACCACGAACAAGGGGTCGTATAAATGAAAAAGAAGACCGTCTCTGCTTTCAATTTTTGCTATCTCATCTCTCTTAGTCAAGATATACTTTGAGACCTGTGTAAACTACACTTGAGCTTTTAGGGAACGAGGGGTGAAATGCGGCCAGGGTTAGTTCAGTAAAGCAGGTCCTTGAGTGAAGGTGGGGGGGGGGGATTTGTTTCCTAGTACAGTGCCATTGCGATCCCGAACAGCGATTTTATCATTTAGAACAGATATTTACACACATATATAAACGAGGGCAACATTGAAAATTAACGTGTTTTAATTATTGTTCAGTAAGTATTGTATATTTTTAATAAATGGTTATATTATTTACCAAAATAATCGCTTTCAACATTAGCACTTTTTTTTGCATTCGATAACATTAGTGCTTAAAACAATGACGGCATTTCAGAAACCAGCTCTTAAATTGTTCCACTGCTTCATTTAATGACGAATAAGTGATCCCACGGATTTTATCATTAATGTTTGGAAACAAAAAGGAGCACAAGATACTAGGGATAGTGCTGACATTAGCATACAGATATTCAGTTTCTAATGTTGCTGCATGGGACAATGCGTTGTCATAATATAAAATTAGTTATTTTCTCCTTTTCGGTGGTTTTCAGAAACGTTCTGCAAAATATGGGTAATACGAGATTTTTGTACCAATCGGAAGCAACGGTACCTCTATTTACTAATTTTATTGTTCAATGATCCTTTTGGAAAAAGGAAGAGAAAACTAGCACCCATCTTCTTATCAGTACTGCGTATTCGTCGAAATGTTGTAGGTTTAGGTTCTGTTCGAAAGGCCCATAAAACCGAAAGAATTTTCCTTTCAAGATCATAATAATAAATTCAATATTCATCTGTAATAACGTATTCCAAACCACTTTTATGTGCCGGTTTTACACACCATTCTTACACAACTTTGTATTTCTCTCTGCGCCACCTTTGGCAGATTCAGTTTCATTACACAACTAGATGCAAGTATAAAATTTTTATATATAACCGTATGCTCTGCAGATAACTCTAAATAAATTGGAAGAATAAGCAAAAAGAGACGCCTTGTTCATTAGATTGAAGAAAATATAAATGTACTTTTGCACAAATTTTCTCAAAGTATTTGCGTGAATTTCAAGCACTAAAATTCGAAATATATTTTCCAAGGATTGAATTTCAGCATTATATTATTGGAAGATGCAACGTAAAATTGTTAAGCTCGAGGTTTCATATGTAAATAAATCGAATTAAGAAAATGAGGTTGCTTTTAGCAACTGAAACCTCAAATTACATCACGAATAATGATTATAAAGTTTCTGAAAATTTCAATTTCTTCACATGGCGCAGAATTATGGGCTGCAGTTTTAATGGTATTGCACTCATACATTTTTGACTAGGCTTTTTCTGTCATGAGTTTTACAACGATAACATACGTCTGAGACAACAGACACAATAAGACCAGCAAAAGTAAAATCAGGAAAATCAGAGGAAGGAAGTAGATAATTATGCCCCAATAAACCGCAGAGAAAACATGCGATGCGTCAATAACACAGGTTTACACATTTTACTAAAATAAAATATATCCAAATGGGATTGTGACTAAGCATCAAGAAGTCGGGGCTTCTAATGAGTATATCCATAAACACATTGTGAACTTCTCCTGAGAAGAAGGCAAAGAATAATAGCTGCCACTTCTTTTCCATTCTTCACAGTCCGCACGTGACTTCGCTATGAACAGAGAAATTAGAAGGCTGTTAGACTCATAGTGGAAGAAGTGGCACTACTGACCTTTTCTGTGAACCATAAACATTCTGTAGAGGAACCCACTTTTTTGTTTTATTCTTCCATTACAGAGGTTCAAAGGATTGTTGCAATGCTTTTAGGATGCCGAAATAACACCGCGAAACCAAAAGGCTAGAATGTTGTTTTTGTCATATAAAACAAAACAACCTGGTCCTCAGGATCGCTTCATTTGTGCAGACATTTCATCGACTACTAACGTCCAATCCAATCAGTGTCTCTACAGTCCACGCAAAGACCTTATGCTATGTAATATACGTAGAAATCGAAAATATGATATGTATATTTGCACTGTTCTTTATCCATTCTTGAACAAGCAGCTCACAAAAGCTTGTTGTCCTGTGTACATCATGTTAAACGCTATATTTTTAAAAACTATTTTATTGCATATTTTCTTGTATGTACAGTGAGAATAGAGGATACACTGTTACTAAGCGAAAATTGAATCCTTTAAGAGCTGGTCTCTATGCGATGACATTTAAATTACGTCATCTCTCTAAAAACGAGGCTTCCCATGAGAACGCAATGGGATGGCTCAGACGATTTCGTCTGTGCCCGCATTCGAGAGACCTGAGTTCGATTTCCTTGTCCAACCTACCTGAACCATGGACTTTTTCGGGGGCTTTTCCAGGTCGCTAGGCGAATGCTGGGTAGGTTAATTATATCCCCTGAATTTCCTGCCCCTCCATTATCATTTTATATCATCTCTCATCTGGTAGTCTCAGGGTGGAAGCGTCGGCTGGTATCTCGGCGGTGCATGGCAGGATGATATGCTCTGAGTGAGCACTTTCTCCTCCAGCGGGACGGACTGCGGTCCTCGAGTGGGCCTAGTGGGTCAATTCAGAAACGTGGCTGGCGGGATGCCGGTTGTATAAGCCTGCCTTGAGTCTTCCCTGCTCGTGGGGGGATAGCCTCCGGTCTCCGAACCGGCAACGTGACTGTTTCGGTGCCACGGTAGCTGGGATGACAACTGTACTAAACCTATCACCGGGAATTTCCTATCTAGTAATGTGTAGGGATCCCGCCCTCTGTACTGTCGTGAATCCTTGGGTTCGGCCGCCACCTATCTCCTCTCACCTCTTCCTCTCTCCCAGGGGTACAAAAGAACAGTCTTGCCGGGGTGCCGAATCTCCTCCGAACTATCCCCTCCAATCCCATTTCAGAAATTTGTATATAGAAATTTGAAAATTTAAAACAATAACAAGGAATTTATTAAAATTGGTTAACACCATAGGATATATAGTCTGACACAAATTGTATACTTTGAGGAGATCTATACTTTTGTATGGTAATATTTTGTCTACCTCTTACGGTTTATCCTTGAAGCAATATGAAGAACAGAACTTTAGAGGCTATAGCCAAAATATTCAATATATACATCTCCTTTTATATGAAAATGTCCTGAAAGTATTGTATTTTAATCAAAAATGTTACACATAATTTCATAAAATGAACGTTTTCGAAAAAATTTCGAAGTAAGTGCAAGTTGGTGATGAATTTCCCTCCCCCCAATTTCAATGTTGCCAAATTCTTTGAAGGTTGAAGACTTAAATGTCGAGCTTAGAATTTAACCTAGTTTTCGTTTTTGATTATCCTTTTCATACATAAACGCGCACATATAGGATCGTTGTGAATATCTCTAGTGAATTGAATTTTTGGGTGGTAGGGTTCTTGGCGTTGCAGACGAATATTGGTTCAAGGCTGTCTAGCTCGCACGGACCTCATTGTGGCTTATCAGAACAATCAAGGAACACTTTATTACTGCGATTTTAATAGCATATATTATTATAAAAATAATGTCAGTATTTTAAAACAAAGTACATATTTTACATTACGTAGAACAACGTGATTTTTAGCCCGAAATGCTCTTTCCATTTTCACTCAAAACCAGTATAACATCCAGAGATTTTCAGAAGATTGCAAGGATTTTTGCACTTTAAAATTGAGTTCAGTGCTCAGTGCTGTACAGTTGATGCTCTCGACACACAAGTATGGTCCATTTTATAATTAGATTGACATTGGAAGTACGGTGTTGACAGCAGTGAAGTGAAATGCAGCTCCTACCACTCTACGTGGGGAAGATAAAATTAGATATGAATAGATTCCTATGGACCGGATCAGAGTAACAACGAACTCTAGTCCAGCCAATGAAGGATGCCTCGATTCTCTGTGCCTACATTAAAAGTTGTACCAAAAGTCATTTTTAGAGATCTAGATGACACGAAATAGAACTAAAACTAATTTATATTTCATGTGAATATCTTGTAGGATAGTTTGAGAGACATTGAAGCTTGGTAGATTGTTAAACGTCAAATTTTAGCTTATTAAATGAGATGAAAGGTTACATTTGAATAAAAAATGTATACAAAACTTTTCTGCTAAATTCAACACCTTTTCAACCGTAGATTAAGTGAATATGTGAAGTTTCAGATATCACTTAAAATAAAAGGTATTATCCCCCAGGTTGCGAAACCTTTTTACTTGAGCTAATAACAATTAGAAACTGGATTCCCACCGCCCTCTTGCACGATCCTTGTTCCGTTACGAATGTAAAAAACACGGAGAAATTCCCACTAGATTTTACGAGTCTTGAACTTTGCTACAGGTGTTGCAATAACGGAAATTCTACTTTTCTTCATGAGTTGAACTCTTGTCATGGTTCAGTAGAAACTCATAATGGGTTCGCTGGTTCGTATATTGTGCTGTCAAACACTTGATGTTAGTGTGATCACTCAGTGAGAAAGCGAATAAATGTTTAGCTTATCTCATTATTAGATCAGTGCTTAAGTTAACACTTGGCCGCAGGTGATAGATAATGCCCTCTTTAGCGTCAAAGGCGCTAAGTAGCTCTAAGTGGATCATTAGCCATGTTCTTCGTCTGCTAAGATATTGAAAATCACGTCTAACTCCGTTTCGTTCAACCACTTTGATATAGGTGCCTTGAGTAATCCTGAAGCGTGACCCCTTCGTTACCAGTGTGCTTCTTCAGTCCGAACTTTATATGGATTTGATGTTATCACCTGTCTCATTACATCTGCCTATAAACTTGCTAACTCTGATGAATGTTGTCATATCCCTTACCTGTAGATGAGAGAAAATTCCGACACCAACAGCTGTCGTGGTGTAGGTACTGGGTACCCAGGTACTCGAGGTGGAGAAGTACGCCGGGCCAAATATCTGAGTTCCTCCAAGAAGGGAGTTGTTTGGATTGAGTTAGACTCGTCATAGTAATGGTTACCGATACCCATGGGAATTTGAGTTGGTCTGAATGGCCATGCCTGGGAGACCCCGTGATAGAGTGTTGTCGGCGCTATCGTGGTTGTTCTGCACTCTTCCACTTTTTGGGCTTGGCGCACATTTGGCACACTTCCGTCCCTGTGTAAGTGGGAAGGGATTTTAGTTATTGAATTAATGGAAACAACTGCGGAATAAATACCATTGGATGCTTCCCCTGGGCTTTAAAGATGAACTTTCGCTCTGGTTATACCTTCCTTTTCACATAACGATTCCTAATGACTATTTTTTCGCGTGGAAAAATGAAACGTGCACAGTGCAATTTAAAGGGATGCTTATTCAAAAGTTCAGGAGTTTCAAAGCTATTGAATGAATTGCTATGAAGATAGCTTATTTTTATTATGGAAATGGGGTTCAATGTATACTCTAAACCTTTTTTATTTTACTATTAATTGAAATTCATATACTTTGGATATATTATGTATACGTCGAAATAAACTACACATATTAGTTTTTGAAATTTCAATTAAGGTCGATTTTAAGTTTTAAGTATTAACTTATATTAACGAAGTATCATACTTAAAATTTTGTAAGTTATAGTTATGTAAGTTTTTCTTAGTTGTTTTACGATGCTTGAAATTATTCACAAAGTTATTTAAATATATTGTAATATATTAATATCAGTGTATAATATGTATTAGAAAGTGTAGAAGCAAACCTGCAGAAAAATTAAAACTTTTGAAATTAGAGCTTAATAAATCCAGGTACACATTTTAGGCTTATGCAGGCGTTTAGTTAATATCCTCAGTTTTATCTCTCTCTCACTCTCTCTCTCTCTCTCTTTTGTAATTTACGTCCTCCAACTTTAAGTCAAAGTCATATTGGACGAAGAATACAATGGGTGAAATGATGCTCAAATGAGCCCAGGGTCCATAGAGCTCAGAGTTACCCGACATCCGTCTCTCAGCATAAGGGAAAACCCCGGGAATATCTTATCCAGGTAACTCACCCTGACCGAGATTCGAACTCGGGACCTCTTGAACGTGCGGCAGACACGCTACCACCACGCTACCGAGGCGGGCTCAGTTTTATCTCATTCAGAAAAGTGTTCAGAAAAACGCATGAATGTGATTTAAAATTAAGGAAGTAATACCTGAATATGGAAATTAATTGTTCTTTCACACTAGCCGTGTGTAGGACGCACTATGAAAGGGTGGAGCCAGACTGAAAAATTCAATGCCATAGCCGGGATTTGAACCACGAATCCCCTGGTTGCCGTCCAGCCGCTCTAGCCCTTGAGCTACTACGGCCAACGTGCCAAAATGACATTAAATTCTCCAACTGACTCGTGTTGGAAATTAATTGTACCTAATAGTGGTCCGAACTATAAAGCCCGGGCCTTAAAGTACTTACAGCATAGTTAGTCGCCATTATGGTAGTTGTCTAATGTGTTTATGAGAACTCCTAAGTGGTTTACCGGAAAAAACACGAGTCAGTTGGAGAATTTAATGTCATGTCGGCAGGTTGGCCATAGTAGCTCAAGGGTTAGAGCGGTTGGAGGATCCGTGGTTCAAATCCTGGCTATGGCATTGAATTCTTCAGTCTGGCTCTACCCTTTCATAGTCACTTCGTACAAATAGCACAATCTAAAATCGTATGCATAATCAAAACAAATGCTAGAAAGTAACAGCTGTGATATATACAGATATCAGGTGGGAAGGAACCAAACGGAACCACAGTAGATGGATACGAAAAAAGTCAACGCTCAAACGAGTACATAAGTCACTACTTTAATGTGTGCGTTTAATACTCAAGAAGCTGGGCAGCACTAAATTCAAGCAATTAAATTCTAAAGAGTCTCGCAGGTCTATTTGATATTCCGATTATAGCTAGACCTTGTTTCAAAGAAGTTTGCCGCGTATATCTCATAACGCTCACGTGACTTGATCACCTCTCATTGGCTGTTGTCGTAGTATAGACTGTTGCCCGGTAAAAATGAGTTGCTTATTTAGCATGCGGATATATCTTAATATGTTCTAAGAGAATTGTCAAATTTATATTTTCATAAATGTATTAATTGTATATATTATGTAATAGAGTTAATTTATGTAGAATACATGTTAATTCTAGACACAAAATAAATAAGGGGATACTTTGCTTCGAACCTGCCTCTCGGGATGGCTGATTACATACTCTGTCTCACGCTACTTTAATCCTGCTGTAAACAACAAGGCGGAGCTGACTCAACTTGCCACGTGTTAGATGCTACAGGCACGCACATAAGTTTTGCAACAGTAGCAGTATATATAGTGCCACTAACTTCTAGACAATAAATAGAATTGGGTCACACGTTGATTTATTAAATCTATGAGTTGGAATATTAATAGAATCATGTAGTAACAATGATTATCTTACTATAACTGATTTCCGCCCTCGCTTTTGAAATTTCAATACAATATCTATCAACAACCGATGTAGAGTACTTCGTGAAAAATTTGGCAAGTTTTTGTGAGAATTCACCGCATGCAAAAACTTATTTAGAGTCGGCGGTTCATGTCTGAAAAAATAATCTTGAACTTTACTGCGTATAGCATTTTTCGTAAAATTGTCGTATTTCTCCACGCGCCGTTTGCATTTACGTGACTTTCCCGGTGTTCTTAAAGTTGTGGATGCTTGCTGTTCCATTATAACAGTATGCACACTACTTGCGGAAAAACCAAGGAGATCACCAGTTTCTTTCTCAATGTTTTTATAGACGATTCCGGGTTGGTTTGTTTCTTTCTTTAAGCACTGCGAAACAATGAGTGATCATTCGCCTCTCGCCACTTTTTAAAGGTTTGCCTCGATTGTGCTTAATTTCGGCTGAAGCACCGCCCTTCTACATGATGAAAAGCTTACTGATTTTAAAATGCATAAGCATAAGTGTTCCTGGGCTTGTGAGGTACGCGAAATTTACAGTGTTAAATATCAGAAACAACTCCACACTAATAACAACAACATCTTAACCAGCCATCAACTATACAGATCTCGTTGCGACACAGCTGACTGGTATAGAAATGCAAAGACGTTATTTAATATCAGTGTCCTTTAGTAATTGTTAAATAAAATTAAGCTTAATTTAACATAATAAGTTAAAGGTGTGTATAATTTCACCTGTCTTCTGTCTAATTTGTATATAGTATACTATTATGTATATATCAGTTGTAAATATTCCTTTCAGTACTCACGAGCCCAGAACATATCTATGTGGTATGTGAAGCAGAAAGATAAAATGTGTGGTTATTACGTTTATAAGAATCGAAACATTTGCATACTTTTCTTTGTCCGATATCAGCTCGTGCAGAGCAGAGATCAGTAAACTGCTTACAGTACTGTACTTAAAGGAGGGTTTTAACGTACGCATGCAAATAAAATAAAATGACCATTAACTTCGTTAAGCCAATCAATAGCTTAACCACTTTCTGTTCCAATATCTCTTTCTCTGTCTATCTTCCCACTCAAATATTTGCAGCAGGATTAAACTAGGTTGAGACAGATTTTAACGGGTGCGTATATCGGTAGTGGTGACCTATTTGTATATATGACTTTTACTCCACTTGGTGTGAAAGCAGCGTCTACGGTGCCGAAAGCATTAGCCAATTAGGGTAAAGGGGAAGGCAGCAGCACGCGGAGCGATACATGTCAGTGGGGCAAGGCTATTTTAAACAAACCTTAGTTTCTGGGTGAAACTTTTGAGGAACCTGTCTTTGCATCGTCGTGTGGGTTTAGTCGCCCTTCCTCTCTGCCGTTCAGCCCTTCCACCCCGGGGGGGTCATACAATTCATATTAGACCTACGGTGGTCTACTTGTGATGCCGAGTCCAGTAACCTACTGTCGAACAAATACTAATCTGTGGCGTAGAAATGGTATCTGTCCGCTGCTTTGTTTGTTTATATTTTAATAGTAGGTATTAACTTCGCACCCCGTCTACTCCTTTACTTATTCGTAAACAGTGGTTAAACTTATTATTACATTTATAAATGATACATTCAGATATCAAATTGTACTGCATTTAGAATTTCTATAAATTCATATGATATAAAATCACAAAACTTGAATATAAATTAATGTCTACAGGATTTGAACGCATGAATGGTGTTTTCCAAACCGCTCGGGCAATTTCTGGCTTTCTGACCAGTCACTTAACAGTGATTATTCCATCCACAAAGTAATGAATAGGCTGCATTCGCTGAAAATGCCAATTGTGCACGCAGCTTTTATGAGCCTCCTTGAGGTTCTCTCGTTATCTCATAAAAGTTAAGATAGATTCATTTTCCCTCCAAGGACTTATGTGCTTAATAGTTGTGGCAATGTCGATTATATTCCATCATGACAGGCTGGATATATTTAAAACTAAGTGAAGTTAACTTATTTTCCTGGTTTATTCACCTGATATAGTCATTGAGATTTATCTATTACTTCTAATGAATAGAAAGTCATAATTTTACTTCTTCTGCCACGTACATAGTAAGTAGAGTGGATGCTATTCAACCCACAAGTTCTATACCGAAATTCCATCGAAATGTATACTTTTGGGCCATCTGAATGAAAAAAGAAATTGCAAAATGGTTCATGCATATCTTTTTGTGAATATATGTGTGGGTGCGTGTGTGTATGTAGACAGCATAATTAAAAAGTTAAAATTTGTGTAAATAACAAACCTTAGTAATTAAGTTCAGTTTAATTAAAACTGTGACAAAGATTTTAAAAAAATGCAACACCGTAAACTAATCTTTACAAACAAAGCCTTTGGAAGCTTTTGATTTTCTGAAAATAGCTGATTATCTTTATTAAAATATTATATATTACATACATTTACATGACGCAAACTCTACATTTGATTTATTTTTTGGAAATTGTCTGTGAAGTCTTTAATCGGAATGTACTTGTATAATCCTATATAACTGATAAGCTTTAAAGGATAGACGAAACCATATTAATAAAAATCATTCATCCTAATTAAAAGTTCCTTATTTATCCCTTTAAACACAGAATTCATTTGAAATATTCCTTTGTGGCATAAACCATTTCCAAGATATCAGTTATTTATTATGCAAGTTTTTTTTAAATCTTTAAATTCTTATTTATGTTCATTTGTTTCCTTGGATTATATTGAAATAGAATGAAGTTTTATGGTCAGTGTAAAGTTCTTAAATATTGTTGCCACCGAATGCATAACAAAATGTGCAGCGTAGCTACTTGTGAAAAGTTTATCTCGATTTAGATAAAAGATTTAGAAAAATGAATTTTAGTGAGAGTAAATAAAAAATAAAGACAGTCATGTTGAGCGTAACACAAGAGCTTGCCGAGCGGGATGGCTCAGGCGGTTTCATCTGTGGCCCGCATTCGGGAGGCCCGGGTTCTATTACCTGGCTGACCTACCTCACCAATGGGGGTTTTCGGGTGTTTTCTCGGGTAGCTGGGCCGAGTAGGTTAAGCTGGGTAGGTTAATTACATCCTCCGAATTTCCTGTCCCTTCATTTCGTCTCCATTATCATCTCACATCATCTCTCATCTGGTGGTCTCTTTCAGGATTGAAAGTGTCGGCGAGTGTCTCGGCAGTGCATGGCAGGATTATGCACTGAGGTAAACTACTTCCTCCTCCGGTAGGTGTGTTGCCGGTCTCCGTGCCTCTGCTGGGATCATTTCGGGACCGCCAGACCTTTGGGGCTCTGCTGCTGGGCTCGTTGCCGTCCCGCAGTAGGGTAGAGTGTCCGTTGTCCTGGCCTTTCGGGGAAAGTCTCTAAGTAACCTGTAGGGACCCTGCACTTTGTGCTGTCGTGGCTCCTTGGGTCGGCCACCCTCTGTCTCCTCTTGCCTAATCCTTCCCCCCAGGGGTGCCCCACTTGGGGGCATAGGCACAATGGGCCCAGCATGGTGACCTATGTACCGAATCCCCTCCGTAGTGTATTCCCAATCCTGAAACAAGAGCTAGTTTACTTTTATTTCTCATATATTGTTTATTGATTCATTTACATGAAAAAGTTGTAGGAAACAAATGTTCCAGAAATTAAGGAGCCATTTTGCAGAACGGTTTGATTCATGTATCCTATTATGGTTTATCTCAAGAAAGAGATTTCTAGAAAACAAATTAAATACCGAAAGTCATTTCCAACAATAACTGGAGCATTAAATATGCCGGATGAGAATAAACGCAAAATCCACTGTGAGTAGGAAACAGAAAATACTAACACAAATTCGATCCTAAAAATAATAAGTTCACTGTACGTTTAGTGTTGAGTAAAATTTACATTGTTTTCTTTCCACGTTTCACTCCTTTCATTGCTTCCTGTAAGCGAGAACTTGGCCGTACTGCTGCACTTAAACAATGCCTTCACTGTGCTTTAGAACCTTCTTCAGGACCTTAATTTTCGAAAATATTGCTTTTAACACTCGACTATAAAGCTACTGGCATTTACCACGTCATTAAGGAGTGCTGCCATACATTTGAAGCAATAAGCTAGCTCCTAAACGTTAATACAACTGGTGAGGAACATTACTTGCTAATTTGTTCGAATAACTCAGTGTTTCAAGTATCTTTGTTTGTCTACCATTTTACTGAGGGGTCCACACACACGGTGTTGCCGAATTGGATCCACTTTTCTCGAATAGTAACATAAGTATTGCTAAAATATGCCTACCGTTGTATCATATTACTTAGGATTACTTGCTTCTGTTTCCGAATATCTAATAAGCATTTTAAACGCGTTCAGGTATTGCTGACACCGCATACAAGGTAACTACTTGGTGTGGTGTGCTTGAAGGAACTGAAAGGAGACATCTCCCCAACCGTATAGGGATCGATTTTGTGCTATTACACTTCCCAGAAGGAAGGGATGAGACGAAGGATGATAATAGGCTGGCAGAGGACGGAGTCAGCGGAGCTGCAGAGACATGCAGAGGACTCAAACGTTGGATAGATTGTCGCCCTGTATTAGGTATATAAACCTTTAGTTTTTACTGCTACATTTAATTGATAAACTGGTTGTTTGTATCTGCATATCACGAGTTTCTATAGATCCCCTACTATATTTTAGTGGTAGAGATATTAATAATAAATTAGTTCATGTTTAATCCATGATATGTTTAAGTGTATCCAGACAGAAAATGCTGACTCAGTTTTAATAAAAATAATAATAATAATAATAATAATAATAATAATAATAATAATAATAATAATAATAATAATAATAATAATAATAATAATAATAATAATAATAATAATAATAATAATAATAATAATAATAATAATAATAATAATAATAATAATAATAATAATAATAATAATAATAATAATAATAATAATAATAATAATAATAATAATAATAATAATAATAATAATAATAATAATAATAATAATAATAATAATAATAATAATAATAATAATAATAATAATAATAATAATAATAATAATAATAATAATAATAATAATAATAATAATAATAATAATAATAATAATAATAATAATAATAATAATAATAATAATAATAATAATAATAATAATAATAATAATAATAATAATAATAACAATAATAATAATAATAACAATAATAACAATAATAACAATAATAACAATAATAATAATAATAATAATAATAATAACAATAATAATAATAATAATAATAATAATAATAATAATAATAATAATAATAATAATAATAATAATAATAATAATAATAATAATAATAATAATAATAATAATAATAATAATAATAATAATAATAATAATAATAATAATAATAATAATAATAATAATAATAATAATAATAATAATAATAATAATAATAATAATAATAATAATAATAATAATAATAATAATAATAATAATAATAATAATAATAATAATAATAATAATAATAATAATAATAATAATAATAATAATAATAATAATAATAATAATAATAATAATAATAATAATAATAATAATAATAATAATAATAATAATAATAATAATAATAATAATAATAATAATAATAAATAATTAATAATAGTAGTAGTAATAATAATAAATTAATAATAATAGTAATATATTATTATAATAATATATTATAATAATATTATTATTAATATTATTAATATTATTATTGATGATGATGATAATGATGATGATGATGATGATGATGATGATGATGATGATGATGATGATGATGATGATGATGATGATGATGATGATGATGATGATGATGATGATGATGATGATGATGATGATGATGATGATGATGATGATGATGATGATGATGATGATGATGATGATGATGATGATGATGATGATGATGATGATGATGATGATGATGATGATGATGATGATGATGATGATGATGATGATGATGATGATGATGATGATGATGATGATGATGATGATGATGATGATGATGATGATGATGATGATGATGATGATGATGATGATGATGATGATGATGATGATGATGATGATGATGATGATGATGATGATGATGATGATGATGATGATGATGATGATGATGATGATGATGATGATGATGATGATGATGATGATGATGATGATGATGATGATGATGATGATGATGATGATGATGATGATGATGATGATGATGATGATGATGATGATGATGATGATGATGATGATGATGATGATGATGATGATGATGATGATGATGATGATATGCAAAGGCCACGGAAATTTGCTTGACTTAGTGATTAACAGAAGTGTAGAAATGATCCAGGAACCTATAGGTCAAACTTATACCCAAAGTTTGTGATTTTGGAATAAGCAACACTATGGATAGCATCCTTGTTTAGACAATTCCTCCCAAACGAGATTCGAGCTGGGAACCTCCGGATTCCTAAGCAGCTGTGCTACCCACTACACCACCAATGTGGGAGCTTAATATACAACTATTCAAATGTACGTTTTTGAAGTTTCTCTGCGAGAAAGGTTGAAATTGCAAAAATGAGATGAAATTCGAAGGAAACTGATTATAGCTCCAGCACCTAAATTATTTTATTGGTAAAAATTACTCCTTGGTCTTGTCTTTTAAACCATGCAAGGAGAAGGTCATTTATAAGGATTTAATGAACGTTAACTAACGTTTTATATGAAATCTGATTTAAAGGGGCTGCATTACACTACGAAGAACATGGAATACTTTTGTAGAAACAAAATTAAAAGTTAATTCACTTCGCTTTGTTCCATGGTCTCTATGATTTAAAACTCAGTTCCTCATATTTTGATTGTATGTTTATGTTGCTTAAGAGTATTCCTAATTCTATATATGATCACATATTTCAATTTGGTATTTAATCCTTAGCTCATACAATTTGGATTTTGCTGTGGTTGTCTCCCTGTACAAGTTTTCTTAAGGTGTCCCACACTAAACCACAATCGGAATGACAACGGTAAGAGTTGTTTTAATTGGATATATTAAAATAGTACTACCCACACGTAACAGTACTATTATTTGAGGTGTGAACTGGGGGACTTGGAGAAGCTTTGGCTCAACTCTCTCGTTCTCGTTCCCATTATAACATTTGTTGATAACATTTAGCCACTTTTAAGGAGATTGTTAACCACCATTACATACTGGAACGGCAAAAGTGTTATCTTTACAATGAAGATGATAAATTGCAAAATCCTTACAAACATCGAAAAGAGGAAAGGGAAAAATAGGAAGAACAATTTATATATAAAGAATGGGAGGATTTCAAGAGCACCTTGAGGTTAAACCAATCTGCATACGTAAAACAAGTTCAACTGTGCTGTTTTTGAAAAATATTTAAAGAGCACATCTTTAACGTGCCATTAGCCAATTTTAATTTATTTACTTTCAAACCATCATCAATACATAGAACATATTCAAAGGCTAGCATGAGTCATTGTGGCCAGGTAAAATCGGATTCTTGTGATTGGTCTGCACTTGCTATCAGACTGAACATGGAATTGGGGTGGTTTGTTATCTACGACGTCACAACGTAAAGTCAGTAGTAGTTCAACCTAATGTCCTTGCGCCCTGGTTTCAATGCTTGGAATTTTCTGTCCTTGGTTGTAAACTTAGGATGAAAGTTAACTGTACAAAAATAATTTTCCATACTGCACGTACCTATTGATGAACATCATTGGTCTTGATATACTGTAAATTAAAGTCTTTCAAGGACCCTTACCGTTGTCATATTACCATACCAAGTTTGTTAGGGAAAAGTCCTCAGATTAAGTACGAAAAGAGATTAAGTAAACTATTTCCCGATATTTCTATGTAATTGCTATTCTTTGGGTGTAACACTTATTACAACGCACTTGTCAGGGAGTTCACGTAGCAGCTCATAGTGCACGCTAAGCAAGGAAAATGTTTAAAAAAAGTAAAAAAATAAGAGGAGGGTTTTAGTGTATATTAATATGGGCACCTGGTAGTCTTTCTGAAACTTGAGTACTAGACGTGTATCAGGGACAAGGGACCTACCTGCCTCTCTATTACTGGCTCATTCATTCATTTTCTGTCTTCTCCCCTTATACACGAAGAAGAGATGTCATTAACTACAAAAGGTTAAAAGACGACGATGAAGAGGCCTTACAAAAGCTGAAACAGAATCAGCAGAAGACAAAACACTGGAAGCTGTATAGCCACTCCTCCAGCCATGCTTATCGTTTTCAGTAATCGTATATTATAAATAATTTTCACGACTGCTCTTGGGGGGTCAACATAACACCAGCAGGATGACTTCTCTGGCAGCAGAAGCTGCCAAGTTTTGCCCTTGCTCTTGAAGCTTTTCATTTGTATTTTGAGAGATTTATCTCCAGACAACTGCTACGACTTCTTACAGCTACACAGAAGAATCATGAAACAGCATTAGTTCTTCGGTGCAGGTGAACTGATGCTTATGTTCATCTTGGATTACTTACACACCGCAAGGAGAACCGTCTGTGAAAACTCGTAACTGAATACAAGATATGAGGAACGTCTGATAGCTTTCCTTCAATCTATACCAGAATCATTGGCCAAATTGCTTCCTAGAACACATTTAGCATTCTGAACTGAAACCGGACATTTTTAATTATCCCTACCACATATGTAGTACTAGAGAAGACATTGCATTCCACACAAAAATTATATACTGAGATTTTACCGGGTATATCTACATATTCTAAGCTCCTTTAATAAGAAAAAGCACATTTAGAAGCATGTCTGTTTCTTAAGGTTCCCTCGATGCTTAGTATGTATATGTCCATCTCTGTATCCCTCTATTCCCCCTCTAATTTTCCTTCTCTCTTGCTCTCTCTCTCTTCTCTCTCTCTGAGCAAAATTATCCCAAAGCAAAATAACCAATAAGTACAAACTTGGATTTAGGTTTAGCATCGTCCAAAACTAATGCGACAGGAAAATTTTCAAAAAGATCCCTCCAACACAGCTAGCTTTACACGGAAGATTTCTCCTAGTTTTTGATTTCCTCAAAAATAGCTGATAAGATGTTGTATAAAGAAATACCTGTTTTACATATTTTCATGACAAATACAATGTATATCTCGAATTTTCTGGGAAGAGCCTGTGAAGCTCTCCACATTTGGAATCTGCGTAACCATTAAACCACATGGAATAGACAAAAAACGCTAAATAGAACATTTTGATAGCATTAAAATACATAATTTATTTTAATTAACTTTTCTGTGGAATTAGCCTCTTCCCAGATAGCCTTTGTTAGTAGCTTTAATTTTCAACACCTTTGTCATTTTATCGCTGTTCAGTTGTTTCTCCCGGTATGATGATGCAAAGAATATGAGATTTCCAAGCTAGCAAATAGTGAACTAGCTCTTAAATATCTATCAGTTCAGCTTCCTCTATTTCACTTAACTACATAAACGAAATGTGCAATGAAGTTAAATTTGCAAAGGTATGCCTCGATTTACATCAAGTAGATGGGTAAATTTTCTAGGCAGTTTGCAGAAGCTATATAAAATGTGTGAAAGTGGGTAGAGAAAGTCATGTGAATTTTACATATAATTTTTTATAAGGGGCTAAATTAATTGCGCGTAAAGAGACCAGGCTACCTGGAATTTAGGCTCGTACTTTTTCAAAGTTCTAACCAATCATTTCTCTAATATTACTTACTTATTAGACATTAATACCATCTTCTTTTCTGCTTCATTAATGTTATCCATAGAGATAAAACTTAAGCTATAAGATATGTGCTTATAACTTCAGCTACAAAATTCACGAAGAAAACGCACAAAAACTTAACAGCTGGTTTGAAAAGTACCCACAGAAAGTTGACTCAGTATTTTGAAATATCTCATAAATTAGTTTTTGTGTCAAAAACACTTCTTTGGCTTCAAATAATTAGTATAGCTTTCCACTTACAGGCTTTTAAAGTTTCAGCATGAGAGTATTTAAATGGCCAAGAGCATATTGCCTAATTTTCTTGTAAATATTTCTAATGCCTTTTCCTCGAAAATTGAGTTTCACTTACACTTTCGCATGTTATAAAATGTAGTTTGAAACCATCATGCTGTAAGATTTTCAGCAGAATCTCAGAAGGAAGGAATTTTTAAAACATGGCGGATGAATTTGCTACACTTTCAAATTGCTAAGATATGATACCTATACTTAATTAGGCCATTGTGTGTAAACTGTTACATAATGTATATTTAAAGTCTTTTTTATCTGAAGCAAACAGATGAGTAAATAAAAGAAAACATATGCAAACTTCATGTATTAGTATTCAAATTAGGCAATAATATTCTTAATAAGCGTAAAAGTTTTTTAGTACAGCATTATATGATAATCTTTTGAAAGAATTTATATTACAAGTACATAATTAACAAAGTTCCATAGCTAAAATGTATACCTACATATAATCATTTAGTAAGAATAACAACTCAGCATTTAGATCTATAAAATATAATCCATAATCAGTCTATTCCTAATAGCTGTACTAAGTTATTGTGTACTGCAGATCCCAAAATATGTAATCATAGTCACATTTAAATAAAAACTGCAAGATTTAGAAATGTCGCTTAGGGTACCCTGAAGTACGGTGTCCAGAGAATGAGCAAACTGACCTGTGTCCATTGATATATATATATATATATATATATATATATATATATATATATATATATATATATATTACGTGCACTTTTTCTTTGGATTGGAAAGTGTATGTATTTCTACTAAATTACACCCCAACTTACAACGCTATTACATCTTTTACCAAACACCAAGCAGTTTAACAGTTTACTCCACTCAATAATTAATATTTTTCCTCCTATTTTATCCCGGTTGTGGCAAATTGTGTCGGAAGTTTCTTCTAACTTTCTAAGTGAAATGTAGGATAACGTTCAATTTATAGACCGCATTCTTATTCAAGCATAATTTCGCTCACACTACTTAGTGTCTCTGCAGACCTGAGTGTTTAAAATGGCCGTAAATTCCCTCAAAATACAATGTAACATGTGTGCTTCTACACATATACAAACTGTATAGGTCTTAAGTGATGCTGTTGTCCTTCCTCGGGCATTTCCTGGGGATCTACAACGATTTTACACGAGTACTGTTAAGCTACTATAATCCACAACCGACCGAGGTACTCAAAGGCATGGTGAACCGCCTCAAGTGACCACATTGAACACATTTCTATTTATGCCACAAGCATTTGAGTTGTAAATTACTTAGGC